>JAUBOD010000537.1:1082040-1092811 GCA_032353885.1 Nothura maculosa
TTATTTTATTTTATTTTATTTTATTTTATTTTATTTTATTTTATTTTATTTTATTTTATTTTATTTTATTTTTTCTTGTAGCAAGTGTTCCTCTTCTACATCACAGAGCAAATAACTCCAAAAGTGTGAGTTAGCCTAATATGGATTAGTTCAAATCTTACATACGGCCAACAGTTGGAAATGCATGTTTTCCACATGCCTTTCATGATAGGAATCACAATACTGGGGTTTTAACCAACCTGGTCTCAGTCTCCTGCAGAACTCGAGTCAAAGAGAGTGGTCTCTTGTGTCTTCCCTCCACACCTTGTTAGCAGCTTCTCTCTGGCAAGGTTCTCAGCCCAAGGCAACACACAGATCATCCCTCCTTATGCTTGAGGCTTCTCCCTCAGGTTGGAGATGAAGATTATTGTGCCCTGAACTGGTTTTACTTTCCTCTTTCTGGCAATACCCCAAACTTGCATCCCCTTGGAAGACTTGATACGGACTAGGAATACGGAGTGCTTTCTCACATTAGCCATCTTTTTCTAATCAGCCTTGACTGTCTTCTCTTAAGACCATGCCTCTTTTATTGTAGCATGAGCACTGTGATAATTGACTTAATGTATTTCTGCGTTGCTGCAGCGCAGAGAGCATTTTGCATTGCCAGCAGGCTTCAGAGCAGTTGCTTTTAACATTTTCATTGCGCGCTGCTCCTCTTCTGGGCAAGCCTGGCTTTGCTGATATAATGAATCATCTGCTTAATAGTGTTCCTGCTGGCTAGCAGAGCAGAACACGGGAATTAAGAGATTTCCCATAATGATATGCAAGGTTATTTCCAACCAAAATGGATCAATATTTCTCTTCTGTTGCAGATCCAGGCAGCCAAACCAGTAGTGGACACAAGTAGCCCTGCAACATACAGTCATCTTCATCTGAAACTAGGGAAGCTCAAGGTATTACACCAGTTACTTCACTTAGCGCTAGCACATTTTTCTTCATATATCCTCTCAAAGAAAACAAAGAGAAAATCCACAGTATAGACCACCAGATGGTCAAAATTTCAAGCCCATTTTTATGTTGCTGCAGTGATTTTTGCAACAGGACTATCCGAATCCCTGGGTAACTCCCTCCCAGCCCTATTAAACAAGCTACTTGTTTTTTTATTATCATTGATACAATCAAACTACTTCACATTACTGAGTACCAAGGGTTCATAAGCCCTCCCAAAAGGCAATTCTGTGCAGCATGTAAAAAACATCCCCCAAAACAGAAATGACATAATCGTCAAGATACAAAGCAATGAATTGAATAAAAGGATGTCAACATATTTGAGGCACAAGAAACAATGGGCAGCCTTGACTGGCAGTTGCCCTTCACAATCTTATTGTTCTCAAGGGGCACATTTTTATAAAAGACGACAGTGGAAAATAAATTGCTAATTAATTAACTCTACTCATTAAAAGGAAGCAACAGCAACAAAAACAACAACAAAAACCTGAGGCAATAAAATATACGTGCAGCTAAACCCTGTCAACAACTTAATTCACCACAGAGTGCCCCTGAGGCGCTGGTATCAGCGCCCACATCAGGACCTCAGATTCATTCACTTTAAAATGTTTATCATCTCACTGCATGATATAATAATCCCCAGGCACCTTAGAATTATTTCACTATCAAAACAATTCGTTTCTCTCCCATGCATAAAACCATATGCTGTAGCAGGACTTGGAATCTGTTCTTTTCTTTCCTGCTACTGCAAAAAAAGACACAGAAACTGTTCCTCTGAAAATAGAAGATTGCACATATACACAACAGGGTTAACAACAACAACAAGCCCCAAACCTCACTAATCTCCGGCACGTCCCTTTGAAATATGGGTCCTGACACCTGGGAGCGAGGCTGTGGGCTTAATCTCTTCCTCCTCCTGCTTCTTTTGAATGTGTGACAGAAAGAAAGGCAGCAAGATGCCTTGCAATAAGCTTATCTTCCAGTAACCAGCTCCTTCCTTTGCAGGCATTCTCATCGGGGTGTTTAGAGCCTGATGGGTTACTTAATGCACTGGTTTTAGGTGCATTTGTTCTACAATCTGACCAATATCTGACCTGCTTTTGTTATATGGCCTAGCAAACAAGGCAGATGCATTAGATTCCTTATAGCAACCTGCTCCTATAACATGAACCATTCAAAACAATCAGAGGAGAATGGGAAGAGATTCCTGCTCATTTTACTTAGGACATTGAATATCTTTGGATTGTTTGGAATCAAAAACATGAAAAAAAGGGAGAAAAGTTAAGTTAGTATGCCCAAAAGAGTACTGTATCTTCAGTAATTCTCTTTTGGGAGGCTTGTGAGAGCACAACGTAGCAGTCCAGCTACAAGAAAAGTAATTTCCCTGCTTTCCCCCATCCCCAATCCTCTACAGCCTCCAACTGCTGGTGATGACATTCTTGTGACACTGACATCTTTGAAGTTTCTTTTCTACGCCTCTCTCCTATTGGTCCTAAATCCTCACAAGTACAATTTGAGCATGACTTCGTGTTCCTTAAACAACACTATGTTGTGAGTTTTGATTTGTTTTAGAAATTAGGCAGTGACCCCCCGGGGAATCTAAATATCTCACAGAATTCTCCTTTCCTCCGAGAGATAAAGAATCCTCTGGATTCCTTCAATTCTTGTCCCACTTTTGACACTAAGGTATTTTGCCCATTACACTCTTAAATTTCAGACTGAAATGACTGAAATCATTAATAACTTCCACCTTAAAGTTGAAATAAAAAGGCTTAAAATCATGCTAACAATGCACAGAGCTAGCAGTGGAACTAGCACCTCTCTCTCCATTTGTTTATTAAACCCAGTTGTTTATTACACCCAGTTGCTTCTCCTCTTACATGAGCTTGAAACTCCACCAAGGACAAGAATGGCCTGCCACTGGACCTAATCCAAACACCACTGAAGCCAAGGGAAAATTCTCTATTTGATCCAAAGTGCATTGAAGTCAATGGAAAGATTCCCATTGACTGCAGAGGAGTTTGGATGAGTCTCATCATGTGTTTGAACAGTGTCTGTTACAGTCCTTGTTTTTGACTTGAGCTTAAAACACTGCTGTAAACATTAATGAAAATGATGATCCTGGAAAATACATTGGCAAATGTTCATAGAAATTTTGCTTACACTGATGAAATACATTCACTAACCCTACAGGTTGCTATGTGACAGGAGAGTGTTTGGCATTTCAACTCTCAGCATTTCAAAAGGGATTTTTGCCATTAAAGGCCTGCATTAAAATGGATCTCAAAGAGTTCTCTCAACACGAGAGCAAAGCTTTACCTGATCAGCATCTGTCACGCTCTGCATAGAGGAGAAGACAGCAACTGTGGCCACCCTGCTAGGTAGTCAAAACATCACTGCTGTTTGCTATGGTCCTGTAAAAACAGAAGCATTTCTTTATCCCTTCCATACACAAAGTTGGAGGAAGATCGACTTTCAGTCATCGAAAGGGATAACCGTTTGCTGCTGGAGAAGATGTCCTGCATCATGAGGACAAAAGGACAAATTGACAATAAAAACAACTACAAGGCCAAAAGGTCACCCCAGCAGCACTATTTGCACTTAGTTATCAAGTTACTTTTCCAGTGACAAACATAGAGTAGGATAAACTGCTCTGCACAGACACATCCCTTAAGGCAGCCTAAGGTATAATCAACACTTCAGGAAGCCTTTTGCTTGCCATGCCTCAGGAAATCCAACCCCAGGTCTGTTTTCTCCCACCCTCTGCTCAAGAGAAGAGGGTTTCAGATTAGTTTTTCTACTTACTAACTGAGGCAGTGCAAAAAGAGAACACAGCGTTGCTTCAAGGAAAATGAGTGAAGTAAAGCTATTATGTCTCAGCAAAGCTGTTGTTGCTGCTGAATGAGTCATTGCTGCTGACTTTGCCAGTTGTTCCTTCAGACACCACTGGAAAGAGGGAGATCTACAGCATAGCGATGAAATAAAAACAGAGCAAAAATAGAATTAAGAAGGGAAAAAAATGAAGCAGGAAGGAGGCAGACATCAAGGTAAAAAATGTTGCTCTAGGGAGATGAAGCAAAAGATGCATTGAAAATTTATCAGTAGAGAGAACCACCTTGCATTCTTCTGCTTCACAGGGAAAATGCACCCCTAGAAGGGCAACCCAGTCAGCAGCAGGGTCAGCCTTTGAAAGAAAAGAATCCATATTGTACAGCAGAGAATGGTTTGTGTAACACAGGTGACACTTGCTATTTCTTGACACTCGTGTACAGACTAGTTTATAGGAAAGTGGACTTTCCTGTAAGTCCACAAAAGTTATGTGAAAGTGGAGTCCAAACTGCTCGTTGGACTCTAACATGTCTCCACGCAGCAAATTGTAGCTCACATTCAAGTGACCAAGGTAGAACTTGCTACATTTCATGGTCAGGAATGTCTGGATATGTGCACAGTCCTTTGGGAAAACAGAAATTATTTGAATTATGTTTTTCACGACCAGATCCTGCAAATCCACATTATGGCGCATATGTATCACCACTGATAAATAATCCCCAGATCTGTGCATGTATCAGTGACATCAGTTATCACCGCATAGCTAAACGTGCGACCCCACAAGTGCAAGAGCAGAATATTCTCCCTCTCTCCCTTCTCAATTTGAGCAACAAGCTCCTGCTGCTTCCTTTGGATCAACTCTGGCTTTCATCAAACCTCTCCATCAGGTACTTAAACTTAAGAAACAGCACAAAACTAACCCAACAAAAACAAACCAACCTTTTCCTGCCATTTTTTGCAAGGTTCTGATGAATTCCAGGACTGGTGCAAGGGAGGGAGGAGACCACACAGCTGGAAGCAGGGAGGGAGAAGTGCATGGCAGGAAAGGAAAACAGCAAGGCCTTTCCCCCTCTTTTTTTTTTTTTTTTTTTTTGTTGGTAGCAGCAAACTGCTATGAGATCACCTTAGCTGTCTGTGGAAATGCTGTCTAAGAAATCACAAAAAAAATTGCCAAGAGCTTG
Source organism: Nothura maculosa (assembly GCA_032353885.1). Taxonomy (NCBI): domain Eukaryota; kingdom Metazoa; phylum Chordata; class Aves; order Tinamiformes; family Tinamidae; genus Nothura; species Nothura maculosa. The sequence continues at coordinate 1,087,038 of JAUBOD010000537.1, forward strand.
AGGTCATACACTTATCTCAGTTGTCTTCATATTTCCCAACTCAGTTCCTGAGGATTTGGAAAAAAAAAAATAAAGGTCAACAGCCAAGTGAATAAAACAGTAAGTACCTCAGTATCTCAGACATCAATTATGCCTTTACCTTCAGTATAGCACTAAAGCAATTACAAGACCAGAGGGTTGAAAGATAAAGCATTAAATATAGCATTTTTCCTCTTGTCAAATGTACCAAGCTTCCATACAGTCAGAACTCAGTTTAGAAGACACTGTAGAAAAATCATCTTCAGAAGGACAAACTGATTGAGTTGTGAAGGCTTGATTAAAGCAAATGCAAGAGGAGGAAATCCTTGCAGGAGACCCTTAAGAGAATTCTCCTCTAACACAAGATTGACACATGTTTCATTTTCTGGGTTTCCAGGCTCAGGAATAGTAATAACCGTGAAGAACTGTTTGTCTGTTCTGTTTTTCCTTTTAGTTTAAACAGGGAAAAACGAAAGAAGGAGCTGCGAAGAGTGAGCCAAGAAAACCGTGCCATTCTGGATAGAATTACAAAGTCTGAACCTCAGTATCAAGTTCAGAGGTGGTATGAGGATTGGCAACAAGCTGAAAAATACATGGCCAACATTGCAAGATACCCCCATGGGCGGCATAAAGCGCCCAGCCAGAAGGTAGCCCCGAACTCCTGATCTTTCCTTCCCGGTTCTTGGTAGATGGGAGCTGCCTCTGTAGGGCTTTTTGCTTTGCTTTTGTGCTGGAGATTAACTGCAATTGGCAGCCAGTCGCCCAGTTAACAGCCTCCAGTTTATACAACCACTTTAATCAAATGGATCCCAGAGAGCATTTCAGGCTTTATTGGGCTGCTGGTGAGTGCTTCAGTTTGCAATCAGACCATCCTCCCCAAAACACAGCTCTCTTGGGGAAAAAAAACACTACATTTTTAAAAAGGGAGCAGTGACTTAGTGGTCCCTTGAGAGAAAGAGCCAAACACGGAAGCAACATTTAAAGTAACCAAATGGTGATGAGCACTGAGGACTCCAAAATTTGGAACCTTGCCCACTCTATGAAAAGCCATGAGCTTCTTATTTTCATTAGCAATCCAGGGAAGCTATAAAACCAGCTAGATGAGGCATTAGCAAGGAAAACGGGCAGACGTTACCCTTTCCATGCCCAAAATCCCCGCGGCCAGAGCCGATAACAGAACTCAGCACCGCGCAGTGTAGGCCGCAAGGGCTGCCCGGCCTGCACAAGGAGCCGCTCCATTCTGCTCTCTCCTGCCCCTGACGCTCCCCATGGGCCGCGCGGCCTCCGCAGGCACCGCTGCCCCTCCGGAAGGCTCATCCCTCGCCATGGAGGACAGTGCAGGGCACAGGGGGCCCAGCGGCCGCTGCTTTCACCACCCCACACACTGCGTCCAGCCGCAGGTCTATGAATTGATGGCTTTCAAAGCCCCTAGTTTCTCAGCGTGGGTAAAAAGCAGATTTTTTTCCAAAGTGCAGCTCATCGTCATACGGATGAGTCTTCCAGAGGACAATAAGCCATGTTTCTGGACTATCCCTTTGCCAAATCTTTGGTCCTTGTTCTAATTTCAGAGGACTTGCTCAGAAGCAAAGCACTTGAAAGACAGAGTAAGAAATATTGCTTTGCAAGCAAGAAACACACACCCTTCACCAACTTCTTCCTTGTCCCAAGACTGTTCCTGAATACAGCTGTACTGTTTTTGCTAAAGCTATTCAGTCTGATGTAGCAAACTAGTATAGGAAGCCTCAACCTAAACAGTTAAGGCTTGACAAAAATAAGCAACTGAAAGAGAAGTTTCTATAATCCAAAAATATTAGGCAACATCAAGTACTGCGAATACATCCTTATAAACCAAAGAATTATGTTAAAAATAAAGGTCATAAAGTCAAGTGCTCCACAGTTAGGAAATATCAAAATTATGCTTGAAAGATATTCAGGCATTTTCAGTTCTCTTGGCCAAATGTTGGTAGATTTTCATAAAAGCATAACTAAATTGTCCTACACAAATAAACACATGATGCTGCCCTCCCCACATCACCTATAAGCCTCTGCTCCACAATTAACAGGTACTAGAATATCTCTAAATAGCCACTAGAAAATATTTTTCTGGTCTCCAGTACAGAAACAGTTGACCCATTTTGAAGTGCACTTGCAAGGTAAACAGGGAAACATGATGCAGGCAGCTACAAGAGGCTTCTTCAGCCAGACACGGGAAAGCCAGTAAATGGAGTCTTTCTACAAGTCCATTCTATATCAATCCCAACTGAAAACTGAGGAAATATTTCACCCAAACCAAGCTATTCCCCAGGCTTCCTAATGGAATTTTCTGCCTCTCGGATGGCCCAGATAGTCCTAGTGAACCAAAGGAAGAACTCCCTTCCTTTGCCCTGGAAGAGGACGACAGCAGTATCACCAACAAGCACATGTCACCTTTTCTTGCTATCTGAGCTTTGGTCCCAGGAGAACATCCCTGAAAACAGATCAGAGGTAGCAAATGAAGGCTTTGGCAAGGCCTTTATTTTACTTGCACTTGTATTGATTTCAGTCTTTTATGACAGGAAGAACCGTTTAAAAAGCAAGTATCTAAACAAGACAGAAAAAGAGAGAAGCAACTGAAAGAAAAAATAGGAAAATGAAGATGATGGATGTCGTGGAAAGGGAAGAGATTGACTAGAACAAGACAGCACTCCAGAAATGGCACAATTCCCCCAGCCCCTCATAAAGGCAATTTAGGAAGTAGCAAAGGTCTTCTGTTCATATTCCCTCTCGGATTAACTACAGCATTGGGAACTCACTGCCCTTATCCTTCTGCCTCGCCTTTCTGCTAAAATCCACCCCTTCCCTGGCAGAGCGGACCAGCAGGACAGGGAGCTGTGAGCCCATTCTACGACTGCAACCCTGTGTGTGTCACCTTACATGGATTTGGGGGCTTTTAAGTTATATGCTGCTATTCTTATGCATGCAATAACTTCCAGAAACGGAGTGCACTTGTGCGAGCAGCAACATCCTCAACTGCACAGCTAAATCCAACAAGAATTGCAAACAGAGCTCCCATTTGAGATGCAGTGCCTGGGAGAAGCATGTGCTAAAGCTCATAGACTAGTTTAGGATACTGTAATTCTATGTGTTTTGCAGGTACATAGATTTTTAGACACACTTTGCTTTCAGTATGGCTTAAAAAAACCTCAACAATTATAAAACAACATGGCATAGAAAACATTTCCTTCAATAATTACCATCAAAACTACTCAGAACATATAAAAAATAATGAAGAGGAGTCTACCTGGGAAAGGACTGTGACTGAGCAACTGCAGCGTAATTGATTAACTCATATCACTGGCATTGGGGGGGGTCACGTACTGGGATTTTCATCCCACTGTTCAAAAAGATTCCCCCATGAAAACCAAGCCAGTGGTCAGTGAGTAGCTTTAGCATGAGGGGTTTAGAGTGTACTCAGGAGCTGGCCGCTTTCTACTAGGAGAGCGCTGGGACGAGCCCCTTACCACACAGCTACAGAGACCATTTCCTTCTTTATTCATCATTAAATGCAATCTCTGTGTCAATAACAGTAATTGCATTCACAGAGAGAATATGCTAAAAATACATGCAATATGTTTCTAGCTCCCATTTTAATGAGATTTAGCAGCTTAAAGCATGGTGAAAGAGCTCTCCATGACCCACCAACTCTGCACATTATAATCCAGCACTTTTTAGACCATCAAGATCATCACTGATCAATAGCCTGGCGTAGAGCAATTTATGTTCTAAAACAAGTATTCAATATTACTTATTTTTTAATTGCAGCTCTTTAGAGAAAATGTATATTAAAATAGCAGATTGATCTCAGCAGAGCCAAGAAAGGTACCACCAGTTCCTCAGAAGAGGAGGAACTAGGATTTAATTTAGGAAACTAAATTTAGTTTTAGTGTCATCTGAAGTATAGTTGCATCCGTAATCATTCTGGAGGCTGCCAGCTTTTTAAACAGAGACCCCAGCAACAACTGTTTGCTTCCTGGAACTGGGAAGCGCTTTCTAAGGCATTTTTTTTCCTTTCCTCATTAGCAACACAGTTCAGTGAACACTGCTTGAAGCGCTAATGTGGTGAACACTCATTTTGTGAAGCGTATGCACCCTAAGATGGAAGACTGTCTTTATTGTGCTGAACTGAGCCATAGTATCTCTCCGGTACTGCCAGGAAGCTGCTGCATGATTTGAAACCCATGACTGCAGCAAAATCCCGGGTTCCCACAGTGGCATCCAAAACCCACCAGGCTTTGGAGAAAGGCTTCACTGTGCCCAAGTGGGAAGGAAGGATGAGTCTTGTTGGCCATAAGTGGCCATGGGACCTGCCCTGGGTGCTGTGGGATCTCCTCTCCTGGCCTCGGTGAGGATGCCCATGAGGTGACCACAGGCCAGTTGGCCCCATAGCTACACAGTTCATCTCAAGCTACAAGTCATCAGGGAGAGGGCCAGGCCAGAAGAACTCAGTGTTTTTGTGCACATCTGTTACTACCATCACATCCAGCAAGAACTTTTATTTTTTTTGGTAATATAAATGTCCTGTGCCCCTGTGGCTGAAGTCAAATGCTCATAAAGGCTTTGTACATCTCTAGGCTAGATCACTAGAACATCCTATTTGGGGCAAGCTATCCTTGGCAAGTTGTGTTTTTGAACCAAACTCAATTGTTTCCTTTTGTTTTTTAAAAGCTTCCAGTTAGGATGCAGATAGCCTAAAATATTTGAGTGAATGCCACTGCGCTCTAATTGAATAGCGAAGTTATTGTCTTCAGATCCCAGAGGTGGATCTTAAGACTTTGCTACTGAAACAGTGCTGCAATTACAAGCTAAATATTTAACAAAACAAAAGTAAAGTGCCTTTATAATAGAGTGTTAAGAGTTACAGGAAACTATAACCTGAGAGTCATTTTTGGTACTGCAAATCGAGGAAATTGCCTTATCTTTGCTGCAGTTGCTGCGGATATAAAAAATCTTACGTGGAGAAACCCCAGTCGAAGGAGAGTTCATGGTAAGTTTCTAAAGACAGCTGAGCTGAACCACCAACGCGCTGGAACAAGAGGTCTCTCCCCTTCCTATCCTTGCAGTGCTCTTCCGCTCTGCTTATGTTGCCTGAGCTAATTCAACTCGTTAATCCAACATAAACACAGCTAAAGAAAGCTTGTAAGCATTTTTTTTTGAAAGGGGAATAGTTTTCCACCAAGTTAGTGAATTCAATCAGATGAAGATGAATGCAAAATGAAGGCCACAGCTGATGCAAGAAAGAATTAAAGCCACATATTCCTTCAGTAAAGTGGAAAAATGGTTACTCACTGCCTGGCAGCATTCAGCACCAAAATAGTTCTACTAAGGCTCAGTAGAAATACATGGAGCAGAGCACAGACTGTCTCAACTTAGGAAACATCTTGGTTACCATGGCTGAGTTATGAATACAGAGACAGCCAGGGGTTGTGTGAGTTGGAAATGAGTAATTGGGCACCTGCCGCCCTCTATTAACTGGACCAACACCAAATACAAATATGAGTGTATTCATTTTATTATTTCTTTAAATTTATCACAATGCAGGAACAGAAAATTATTTGAATATTCCCAAATTATTTACTTTTTAGATACACACCTTTTTTTTTTCAGGATACAAATTTCCAGGCCCTAGATGCCTGGCCCTGAATTTAAGTAATAGTATGTTGGATTTGAATTACTTGTAGTTTAAAAATAAAGTAATAAAAAAAGATAATCATCCAAAA
>JAUBOD010000537.1:1094880-1107823 GCA_032353885.1 Nothura maculosa
GAAATATAATTATTTTTAATTGAAGCAAATCTTGCCAAATTTTTAGGAAAATGCATACGCTCAAATACAAGGGTTATTCTCATTCTCCCCCCCTGCATATCATTACTGCCATTATAGGATACAACATGTATTTATACCTAGGCATACATTCCCACCTGTTTACCTGTCTGAAAAATAAAAAGGAGGAAAATACTACAGAACCTGTAGGGAAGTATTTAAAAGAATTCTTTCCTTCACTTAGACATCTAACATATCGAGACATTGTTAAAGGAACAGAACAACAACATTCTCTGTAAAAATAGAGATATCACTTGTAAATTACTGCTACGTTCTGCAATGTTTTGCTGCATCTGAATCTGTTGAAAGGTATCCCAAGAACTGGCAAGAAGGATTTTTGTTCTTGCTTATCTACTTCTTTGACGTCTACAACCGTTACAAAATTAATATTGCATTCTTCATCAATGAGCAAATTCTGAGCGCCTCATTTTAATTTCAAAACTCATCATTTTCTTCATGAATTAAGTATAGCACCTAGAGATACAATCACCGCAGTGAGGCTGCATTTCAGTTTCAATAACACATTGATTAAACCCTGCCCTCAAGAGTTTCGGTTTTCAATACGACCAAGATTGCTTTGATTATCGTGGGTCGGCATTATCTACGCGTTAGGGCTTAAGGACAATGGCCTGATTTGGAAGGCGCTTGGAATTGTGCCTGCCACATCAAACCCGCACACATGTGCACCAATCAAAGCCCATTGAGCGGAATTCCCCGGTGCCGCTCCAGAGCTCAGCTGGCAGCGCTGCCCTCGCAGCCGGAGCCAGCGCGGGGAGCCGGGCGATCCCGGCCCTGCTGCCTTTCCCGCTCCAGCCCCGCAGCCTTTCCAGCTCTGCTCGCTACATTTTTGTTGAACCGATCCTGCTGATTTTGTTACGCTGCCAGGACCGGATGTTGGGATTTGTGGAACAGGTCATTACTGACCCTTAGTTTCATTCAGTTTTCCCATCTCTGCTGGGCCCTTGCACGACGGAAGTGCACACAGCTGACTTGGCTGTGATCTTCTAAGGGTCCATGTAACAACAGTTTCCTCTCTAGACTCTTTCCTAGGTCTCAATGTGAAGATTAGTGTAAATTAGTATATATACAAACAGGTTGCAGTGCTAAAGAGCATAAGTGAGGTGTCCCTGAGGCAGTTTGAGGCCAGCAGGTAGGAGTATCTCCACAGCAAGCTGGGTGCAGCTGTGGCTGGGATACATTACACGAACACCTGCAAACACTCGCTAGGAAGGAGAAGCAAACAGGGTATAAGCCCTCAGGAAATAATGGTTACCCACTAGCCAGGGTCCCTGCAGGTTTGCTGCTTTTGCAGCTGCTCCATCTCCCTTTTTTGCTAAGCATATCCTGGCAATATTGAAAGCAAGCTTCCACGTCAAGTTGAAGTTCAAATTACTTCATCTCTGCTATTGAGTTAGTTAGTTTGGGTTAGCTGATTTGGGTTAGCTCAGCCTCCTTAAACACCCCCAAGCTGGCAGACCTCTGGAGTGCTTCGGTGTCCTTGTCAGAGCAAATATACAGCGCCGGGCAGTCTCCTGTCTGTCCATCCAATTGTTTATGGTAGTCAGGAAATGTCCACTGAAATAAGCCTTACCTCAGCTGTGAAAAATCAACATGATTTTGGCAAATCCTTGAAGGTGTCAGGCGAAAGAGAATAAAACACAGATCAAATTATAATGCCAGTCACGAAAATCTCTGACAGTCTGTTCATCCTTGAATATGGCAAAGAAAACCCTTTCTGGAAAAAAAATCTTTGCTGGAAAACATCAGACAAAGAAAATTTTAGCAAATGAGTGCAAGTGCACAGAGCCAGTCTGGACTTGAACCAAGATCAATTTCAAAAGTGTTAAAGGTCTTAATTGAATATTTTTCACAACTCGTTTCAGGCTTGGATTTTGTGAGCTGAAGGCAAGAGCCTATTGCTTTTATGCTGAGTACAGCTAATAACAGTTGTAAAATGCTGCTGGCTGCCTGACAGGGCATAATACTTTTATCCTCTGACCTTTCTGAGAAAAGGAGCAAGGTTGGCATAGATGCACACTTGCACATTTTTTCCATAGTATAAGATATTAATCCTGATGCAACTAATAATTACTCTGTAAACACAATCTTATTTTGAGGCCCATCATTTCTCAGAATGATACTGCTGAATGATTCTGCTACTAATTTTGTAAACCTATATACCTAAAAAAAATTGCTCATAGTTAGGTCCTTTTACAAGAATTCCAGTTTCATGTCTGCAATATTAGAGACAGACATTCGAGTTAGAACTATGTGGTGAATCCTATGCAGTGAACATTCTCATTGCAATATTCAGGGCTCACATGTCAAACCCACATGAGAGTCAGGAAAAAAGTATTTTAAATTTGTGAGACTGAAATTAGGTGGCCCAGTAAAGTAATCTGTTTTCAAAAGCAGTTGGCACTTTTAGACAGAAAGCAAAACTAACAAACAAAACCTCCTTCTCCTGGTTGTCTAAGTATGGCTCTCTATGTTAATTAGATGACCAAATCTGAATTAAGACATTTGGCCTCTCTTTTAATAACATTCTTTTCTGTTGTTGACCTGACCACACAGTAATGGCAAGAAGTCCATGCCAGTGAAATCAAAGGCTCACTGCGTGAGGATAAAGCATAAGCAAGGCTTGACTTTACAAGCCCTTCCTATAGAAAACTCCCATGGGGGGCAGGATCAGGGCCTTACGGGAGAAGGGGCCGTCAGGTGGAGACCCAGGCTCCTCACGCTGCTTTCAGTTCTTTTCTTTGTGCTCAGAGAGCGAGGTTGCCATCTGGCACTGGCTTGCTTGCAGCAGCTGCACAAAATAAACACCCGCAAACACATGGGGGCAGGTGTGATTAACAGTTAGATGGGGCAAGGGGGTGGAGAAGAGCGTTTTAATTTATGTAACATTTTACTTGATCTAACGAAGCTCATGGGAACGCTGCACCTCAGAGGTCATGTCATGTCCCACCTTTTCAGCCCATGAATTGGCTCCTCAATCTTAGTGGTCTGCAGAAAGCCTCAAACAAGTGAATGCTTCTAAGTATATTTCTGGTTAAACTTTAAAGCTCAAATGAAAATATTTTCTATAAGTAAGACTGTTTTGAACATCAGAAATAAAACACACACAAATATAAAAGAAACATATATCCTTTGATAACTTCAGTTTTGAATTTTTCCAATTTACTTCAACTTATTAGCACTTTAAAAGCCATTCCCTACTCCATCTCTACAATTATACACCTAAAACAAGCACTTTTCTTGACTGGAAATACAATTTTGCTTAATCACGAAAATGAAAAAAAAAAGTATATTTGCACAGAGGAAAGCAGCAAGCAGTTTCAACGCTGGAATAAGTATTTTGATGGCCTTAGAAAGACTAGGAAATCACTAACTATAGGCATATTGTCCAGAGAAGTGTCTAGAATCTCTGCAGAACTCCATGTTCCTCAGAATACATATGAAGCAAGTCTCATAAATAGTAGAAATACTCTTCTCTGTATATCACACGTATATACTCCAGATGGGGAATTTCTATCCAACAGAAGTGAAATGCAAGTCTTTTAGAGCCCTGCTACTGTGGGGCAAACTTGCATAGTTTGACACCGTTGATTTTGTTGTGGCAAATGCGACAAGTTCTAGGAAGTGGTTTTGAAAACTTCAATTTCTGCAAAGCTGAAGAGTTGCACTTAGTTGAATTTGTCAAGATGGAGAGCCTAGAAACCAGCATGAATTCATTCAGAAGAGAGTACAGGGCTGTTTATAGATCAGGATAAGAAGATAAAAAAACAAAACAAAACAAAAATACACACCTTTTTTCTTTAAATAACCCTCTCAACTCTATCCTTTTGGGTGAAAGAGCATCGTTTTTAGTTGTAATCTGTCACCCTTCTGTTTTGGGGGTTAGACTGTCGCAACAGCACTGATGGAGAACTTGGTTACCAGTCACTGCAAGTGCTGGGCACAGTGAAACAGCAGCCCTAGACACATCAGGCTGTCTTCACATGTGGCAGCTCTGACACGTTTTGGACACTCGAGGTTACTGTGCTCCCTCACAACAGATTTGTTTCCTTCAGCAGAAACGTGGGAGCAGCCCAAGGACAGCAGAGCTAACGTCCATCTACCCTCAACACGACCAGTGCAGGTCGATCTCTTCACCAAGGCTGTGAACAGAAGAACATAGGCAAGGGCATCAGCTGGGTCTGCGTCCTGGGCGAGTGAGGGAAGGTGCCGAAGCAGAACGCAGCCAGTGCAGGGTGCTGTAGGTCACGCTCTCCCTCTCATGGCAATGAACACAAGAAAATTGGGTGTCTCTGATCAGATGGGTCATGTCCATGGTCCAAATCTTTGGTACCGGTTGCTATGATCCCAATGCAGGAAGGAGTAACTCACAGTTTGGTTCCACGAGCCTCTGAGCAAAGGCCCATGAGCTCTCCTTGTTGAAAACTAATCTTGTTCCTGTCACCCAGTGCCAGGCCAGAGGAGCGAAAGGCAAGGGAAACAGGCTGAAACGGGCTCCATGGCAGCAGGGAGTTTGCCTCCTTCAGGGGAATTCCTTACCTGCCGTTTACAGGCACAGTGCAAACCCCTGCATCGACTGAGTAATGAAATCTGATAAACCAGAGAAAGCTGCTGATGAGAGACACAATCCACATGCTGCACCTGGGGCCTCTCCTCAAGTCTCTCTTCCACAGCACAGGCCCTTCCGTTCAGACACAGCCTCTTGGCTGGGATCTCCAGGCAGGTCTGAGAGATTGGAAGGGAAATGAACACTTGTTCGTGCCCAGAGAGCTGCTGAATGAAGCCCAGTCAGGAAGCCAGCAAGTGTTGGCTTTGTCACAGCCAGCGAGAGGCAGGAGCGTTGCTGAAGGAGGCTGGGTCAGCACCAAGCGCCTAGAGCGGCCTACGATGAGGCTGGTGGGCTGCGATCCCACAGGAATGCTTTCCTCTGGAGGAATGAATGATCAACCCAGAGGTTATAAAACATGGACCTCTCCAGAGGCGTGCCAAACCGATGGAAATGCCACCTCTTAGCAGCCAGATAACCGATCGCATCTCGTCACGAAGAAACATGTTGCCGTAGCCTCAGGCAGGCAGGCTCCGCTGAGGAACAGATGAGATATTAAATCTGAACTTGATGAATGACATTCCAGTTCTTGCCATATTTTTTGGAGAGGCATGTAATAGGAAAGTGGATTATTCTGTGAAATCTATTTTCCTGTGAATTTTAGTGTAGCACAGAGCAACTTAATGATATATCACAAATACCTCAGCAAGGGGAGTTCACTGACTAATTGCAGTGTCACCAAGTGTGTAACTGCTGACACTTTCTTTTGGGAGCTGATTTCTCAGTGACAGAAGAGATTCCCAAGACCAGAAAGGGGATTTGTATCTCTGTTCTTTGAAGAACAGCTAAGGGGAGGTTAGGTTAATCTACTAGGGAACACATCCCAGTCTCTCTGACTTGTATTAATTTATCTTGGGAGAAAAGGACAAGCAGAGAGGGATATGCATGCACATATCTTCTTAAAAGCAATGGGAGCAAGAGTTAATTAGGAAATATCACAGGCAGAAATTAAATGAACGTTACTGAATGTGTGACAGAATAAGGCTTATAAGACTTTGAGAGAAAAAGTACATGGCATGTAGCCCCAGTCCAGGTAAAACGTCATCCACAGTATAGGTTGTTTTGTTCTCCATACAAACAGTGGAGTGGGCCAACATTTTCTGTGCTGGCTCCCAGTCAGATCTGAAAAAACAACCTAAATCATTTCTAAATAAAAGCAACCTGCCATCATTGCTACAATACCAACATTGCTTTACTCTTTTATAAAAAGTGGTTAACACAATATCCTCTCTCAGTGCAGAGAATTAAACTGATCATGGACTATACACTGCTAGCATTAAACATACACATTATGTGTACATCACTCCATGTACCTTCCTGGCCTTTACTAGAGCCCTAGGATACACTCTTCCATGTCTTCCCAATCCATGTAGAAACCTGAGTATATTTCTTCATCCTCCTCCTAATATTAATTTCTTTCACCACTACTACTTTTTTCTGCCTAAAGATAAATTATTTGTAATGTCATCAGGCAAAATTTGGAGTGTCTAACCTAATTTAGTGTCCTAATTTATAGGACACTATCTAACCTGTTAGGTTAGGACACTAACTCACTAGGACACTGTTGATCAACCAGATTTTTCACCTATAGGCATTTGTGAATGTGCTTGAAGCTGTGACTATCTCTCATTTCCAGCATCTAATGCCCCAATGATTACAGTTCTGCCCATACCGGAAACATTCCCTGAGATATTTGCATTAATTGGACATAGCTTATTAAAAAACACATCCAAGATGAAGGATAATTACTATTAATCAGGTAGCCACACAACCTAGACCAGCAAACAAAGGCACCACAGCAAACCCTTGCTAGAATAGTTTACCATAGTTTCAGCCTTTCCTGACAGCAGTTGTAGACCACAAATGCCTTAGGGTAGAGCTCTCATTTTTCCTTTTTTATTTTCTTTTCAGATTCAGTTTAAAAACTATAGGGCAAAAAAAAAAGGAAAAAACTGGGGGAAGGGTCAATTCTTCAGTAAGGAAGGTTGCAAAACACCAGGATTACTTGAAGCTCCCCATACCAGCAAGAACACATTGCTGTTCTTTCATCCTCTCTGATGCTGAAGAGCAACAGAATGGAAAGGAGGAAGGCTACCACTTAGGAGCCACTCTCCTGATGTGTGCAGCAAGCACATATCCTCACACTTTGTAAGAAGCCCTATCAAGGCTCAGTCTTCATGCACTAAAATCAAGTCCTTTGGCCTCTGTTTCAATCTCTCTCAGCCATCCTGGCAGCTTCCTGACCCCAGACCAGGGGCCTCAGCTCAAAAGAGAGGTGCTCCTCCTGCAAGGCAGCAAAGACTGTGCCTCCCAGGGCCCTGTTACACAAACAGAACGGGCCATGCTGGAACAAGAGGCTTTCTAGGGTTGCAGCCTTCCCTTGCAGTACATCCTGATCACATAATTTGATACTGCTGAAGAAAGACATGCGGCCCGAAGAGGTGTGCCCGCGCAGCACAAGTCAGTGCCTGCAGCCTTGCACAGGGAACCAGATGAAAATATTGGAGGTCATAGAAAACTTTTATTTCTCATGTAGTTTCAGACAAGGACTTGAGGTTGGTGCAACTCTCATTTATGTAAAAAACAGCAGAGACTAAAGAATTACTCACAGATATGTTCAGTTTGAAAATAATCTCCAGTAAAAAGCAAAATACCAAAGGAACAGGACTCTGTCTGCTTGACTATGCTGAAGAGGAGCTCATGGTGCCAGTTTTGTGGGAGGCTGAACACCTTCAGACTTTGCCCACTGATGTGACTTTGTGGCACGCCCCATATTGTGGGATGGGTTTGCTTTGGTTCCATGAATCTATACTGAGATTAAAACAGTGTGGAAGACCACTGAACATTGTGACATATGAACATGGAAGATTACAAACAGAAGTTATGCCTCTGTAAAGAAGTCTCAAAATCAGAAGATATATCTTTCCTTATTAAATCTTTGTATCTATTTCTTAAACCTTCCTTCTAGATAAAATAAAATAGAAAAATAAAATATAGTCAGATTTCACAACAGCCAATTTATCAGTATAAGGAATGTGGGCTTAGTGTGTAAATACTCTGTTCCCAAGATCCATTTTAACTGTGCTTTACAGTGACCTCTAGCGTCATTTAGCAGATTTCTGCTTTCTGTTAGAATGGAATTAAGTAAGAATATCAACTAAACCAGCCTGAAATTAATCTCCTTCTGTACTGAAAAATAGCAGCAGGGATGCAGAGCAAGGCCATAACAGGTCAGCCAAGAGAGCCTCATTGCCCCGGTCCACATCAGTTGGCCTCCATAGTCTTAGCTCTATTGTTAAGGTCTGGTTTCCATTGCTTGGTTGAGGTTTGGGGCTGCAGCTATTGTTTTCTAACCCCTTATCAAAACCCCAGACCAACAAAACCCCATCTGCCACAACTTCCATTGGCATCTATTACGGAGATCTAGATAGCAGATTTGTTGAAGGTATTTTATTTTAGCAACATCTTGATATAGAATTTTTGCAGTCAGACCCACTGCTACGTGTGTCATTAATATTTGATCATATTTTTCATGTGCTTGCATACAAAATATTATGGCATAGTGCCTATCGCAGGAATAATCTAAGTCTATATTTGGGGATTTCAAAGTGTATCCAATGCTGGCTAGATATTTCTGATGAGAACCACTCAGGGATACTAAAAGGAAGGGACAGTCATACTCAGAGTGGAATGGAGTGAAAGGCAAGGAGAGGGGAATGTGGGAATTAAGTACAGTGTGAAAGAGAAACTTTTAGGTCCTAGGCAGCTTCTACTACTTTTAGAGTATTAGTGTGTGTGTGTGTATATATATATACATAAAAATAATATAATGTATCAAAATCATTTTGTATCTCAGTTCTGAAATTCTAACCTAGCCTCTACTGCAGCAAAATCTTACTAGAGAAACTTACTAGAGATCGGGTGGATAGTAATTTTAATCCACATTTGTGGACAATACTTACTTAATACTTCTAAAACCCCTCAGTTCTGGTGTCTGCCATTTATCGGGGCAGATGCCATTCACTGTGCGGAAATGCACTGGATGCATCTAAACGTAGCAGACGTACCCCACAGGTTACCACAGGAAATCTGAAGTACTTTCCCATTGCTTCGCCCTCCTCCTTCCCTTTTTCCTGTTTGAACCAGTCAACATGGTATCAACAAAGGTATTTGGTCAATATGATATCAAACAACCATCAATTTGATGCAGTCATTACAGAACGTGTCAACTGGCTGTGAAAGTAAATATGCACAGAGAGAAAAATGAAGTCAGAAAGGTCATAACTTTATGACAACGTTTTTATCTTGGGGTAAAAGCATTAATGGGTGGGTATGGGGACAGCTCTCCAAACACTACAATAACCTTTGCAGAGGCAGATTATACCAGAGGTAGCCATGACCTGATGTACAGTGGCTAGTTCAGCTCGTATGTAACCAAGTTCTTTCATTTCCCTCTCCTCCAAAGGATTGAAAACACAGCAAAACAAGTGAAACAAGTGATTAATTAAGAGACTGAACTTGTAAAGGGTGGAGCACAGCAGTGACTAATGACACCAAAGCAAGCAGATAAGAACACACTGTGTAGTCAGGTCACCAATGTCTATATTTGCATTGTTTTTGTCAGACAAGTCTGAGCTCACTAGAGCTGTACTCTAAAAAGCAAGCACACATATTTATATTTCATGCTTTAGAAATAAGTAACTCTCATTTTTATGGATTCTTCATTTGATGAAGTGAGCGCAAGATCATAAATACTTTAAACCTCTCCCTAAAAACAGAAGGACAAATGTTTAGGGGTAGTGTTAAGAGAGCTGCAAGCAAATGGACAAACCAAACCACCAAACTGAATCTAACTTGCCTGGGCCCAGTCTTGGCCCATTCACTTCAATAGGACCCAAATTGGTTCAGAAGCTGTTCTGTGCAAGTAGCCATAACAGAAGGCTTCTTCAGTTAGTGACCTCCACTCAGAAATTCTCTGTGGATGGTCTTATTATTGATGCTGCCACCAATCTAGTTCCCAAGTTTATCACTATGCTATAAAGGCAGGTTTAGGCAATGTCGATAAATAACACATTCACTTTTTTAAAAAATTTATTTGCAACAAACCACTAAAAATCATTCTTTTATTTCTATATAGAAGTCTTTAAAATAGACCAATTTTACTGTGTGCTTTACCTTTATATCTATTTGAATTAATATAGATGGTTATGATATGAAGCATATAAAAAAATCACTGCCCAACATGTGTCTTTTAAAAATACAGGCATTAGACAGTGGGAAATGCACCAGAAGTGCCCTGCTGGGTAAGGGAAAACAAAACAAAACAAACAAAAACTGCAAACAAATTATGCAATAATGACTGTGAAATAGAAAAGCATTCTAAATCTGCAAGCCACTGCTGAAAGCTCAAATCACACACTGGCCTTCCAGGGTCATTTTCCACTTCCACTAAGGGGCACTTTGCAAGTCTCGGTGTTCTGAAAGACAGCAGAAACTGGCAAAATGCCAATTATCTCACCTTGAACACAAATACTGCACTGTAACCAAAAAGTACTTGAACACTAGAGGGCAGGAGAACATCTTTTAAATCAAAATTTTACAATTTCAACCATTCATTTTCTACAGAACATGTCTTTGTCAGAAAATGAAATATAAGCAACATCTTCCTTATCCTTCGGACTATTAACAAATAATTCATAATTTTTATTCATAAGAACTAGCAAAACCAAAATTGTATAGATTGAAGCTAAAATTACTAACTTTAAATGAACCTTCCTTTCCCTAACTGTCTTATTTTGAAGCATAAACTACCACTACTCAAGCCACCTATTAAACCTAGGTAATTTTGAACGGATGATCTAGTCGATGTTTGGCTAGCCTTTTGCTCCTAATGATCAGAGATTTTTTATATTTCTCAGTACCAAAAATAAATTGTAAAGAGTTATTTCAGATTCACTGGGCTTCCTCAAAGAGAAGCCAAGGACATCACTTTCTGCTCTCACGATTAATTTCCTTGTTACTTATAGTCAGGACTAATCCCTTCTCACTAATCAAACGTTTCCCTGACTGGAGTGCAATAAATATGTGATCTTATTTGGCCTCAGTGAGAATTAGCACCTGTGACTGAATCTGGTAGAATTTATTTATTCATAAGAAGCAGAAATGTGCCTAAATATTTGTCACATCACAGAATTTTTAAATGTGCAGGTTTTCACTAAAACAAAGAAACAAAATACAGCCTGAAGGCTGAGATTAACCCCTGTAGGAGTCTGCATTGTCTTGAAGAGGGAGTCCCTGGGGCCCCAGCCGAATGAACCAGAGTGTCGATACTCAGTCACAGGGAAAGCCACGATCAATTCTCACTCCCACATGAAACAAATGTCTAGGGATTAAAAAGGAAGAGGAGAGTCTCACTGTGAGGATAACCATGTCAAAATGAAAATGTAATTCTGCAGTGCCAAATGCACCTGCAAGAAGAAGCATCATGTCCAAGTATCATGATGTTTCTGGTGCTTGGACAACATTTGACTTTTTGTCTGCTTATCCTGGGAACTTACTGGGTTTTTTACTATCAATATTTCCACAAAGCGGTGAAGTGTTTCTCTGACATACATGCTGATTGCTGCAAGGTTCTGTTAAAGGACTGCAAAGTGATGAAAACAGCTCTTTATTTTGCCTGGTGGAGTGGGGAAATCAAGTCCAGTCAAGTCATTCAAGAGATGATGTTTATCACTTCATTAAAGGAACCGATGATCAGTCAAAAATCTGTTTTCATTCTCTGAAATGAGATTGCCATCCATTTCAGCAGAACTTTGCAAGAAAATGTAATTACACATGTTGTCATCATCATGTTTTTGAAAATATATAAGCTTCACAGCAATTGCAAGAAAATTAGTTAACAGCCAACCCTCAGAAGGTAATCATAGTGGAAAAAACAAAAATAATAATCATACTGAAAATAAAAAGATCCAGAAATGCCACAAAACTGGTTTCAAGGAAACTAGAAGTGGAAGGATACATATTTACATTCATTTTAGACTTTTTTTTTTGCATGTATGGAGTCTCATTTCACCATTGGTTTCATATCTTCACAAAAACAAAAGAATACCAATGCCAAGGTATAGTATTGAGGTGTAAAAAGGCTGCATTCATCTGTCCTAGTGACCTGAACAAAAGGTAACTGTTTCTGCATTGAATAGTTTAATACACTACGTGTCCACAACGGAATAATAAAACCCCATATTTCCTTAAAAGCAAATGATGTGTGATAAAGCAATGAGATGAAGTTTCTAGATTACTCAGTGTTTTGCTGTCCCAGATACAATTTGCAAAGTTCCTAATTTGTCTAAATTAGGACTAAATTAGCAAGACTGTGCTGTGATACAGAGCATGCACATTTCCAATAACATCTGTGTTCTGACTTAAAATCATGGAATCACAGAATCTCTATCGCTGGAAAAGACCTCCAAGATCATCGAGGCTAACCATAAACCCATCACCATCCTGCCTGCTAAACCATGTCCCCAAGCACCTCATCTACAGGTTTCCTGAACACTGCCAGGGACGGTGACTCCACCACTTCCCTGGGCAGCCTGTGCCAAGGATTCAATACTCTTTCCGTGTAGAAATCCTTCCTAATGTCTAAACTGCACCTCCCCTTGTGCAAATTGAGGCCATTTCCTCTTGTTCTATCTATAGTTGTTCTAGAGAAGCGATCGACCCCTGCCTCACTACAGCCTCCTTTCAGGCAGCTGTCCAGAGTGATAAGGTCTCCCCGCAGCCTCTTCTTCCCTTCACTACGTAACCCCAGATCCCTCAGCTGCTCCTCATGAGGTCTGCGCTCCAGCCCCTTCACCAGCTTCATTGTCCTTCTCTGGACACAGTCCAGCACCTCAATGTCATTCTTGCAGTGAGGGGCCCAAAACTGAACCCAGTGTTCGAGGTGCGGCCTCACCAGCGCTGAGGACAGGGGGTGATCCCTTCCCTGGTCCTGCTGGCTACACTGGCTCACGAAAAGTGAAACATTAGACTGAAAACAACCAGGGAAACATCTCCAATCAATACCTCAGTATTTCAACGTCTTTAAAACAAAACAGCACGTACATTTTACCTTATATTTTGCATACGATTCATAGATGTATTCCGGTTTTCTTTCTCCATGCTCTGCATCCAATAACTGGACTGTTTTCTAGTCTGGTACCTGAGCTGTACAAAACAGTAGCAGCTGCCTTTATGGGGAGGAGTAACTTTTTGTTCTACAGA
>JAUBOD010000537.1:1140532-1157652 GCA_032353885.1 Nothura maculosa
ATCACTGGCCACCACCGAAAATAGCTTGGCCCCCTCTTCCTTACAATCCCCTTCACATATTTATACATGTTAATGAGATCCCCTCTCAGCTTTCTCTAAGCTGAACAGGCCCAGCTCACGCAGTCTCTCAACAGCCCTCACTGTGTCACCCCAAGGATTTATGGCAGAATCAAAAAATCCCAAGGACAAATCACCATTTTAGGTGTTGCTCTCCATACAAGTGCAGATTAGGGCACTGTAGACTGGCTTTCAACATAGGAGTTTAACCCCTCGGAGGTATTTCAGTGCAGACTGAAAAGCTTGACCAGAATATACAGTAAAGCCTCAGAAATCTCCTCATGGTAGAAAGAAGATGAGCTGAGAGCCCCAGAGAATGGTTCTGTCACAGGTATTAAGCACTACACTGCAATGATCTGGTGTGTTACAGACATCTCACAAGATCTGGAAAACCTTGTGCAAGTCTCTTCCTGCTGCTGTAGGCGTGAGGTCCTGCTGGGGACCACGGGAGCTGGTTACCCTGGGGTGCCCTTTGTCTTTCACTGGTTACTCTTTCTTCTAGCTCCTGTTTCTTGTGCGTAATGGAAACCAATCCAGAAAAATCAGTGATTAAGCACATGGGAAGAGATTCTAAACCATTTCGTAGTACCTGACAAGAGAGAATGATCCTGAGAAGCTGTTCAGGAGGGAGGAACTCTTGGTTGGAAGGAGAAAGGGGCGTCCAAGGGTGCAAATTCTGATGTGGAACCAGATACATTTGCCTTAGGAGCTGTAACATCTCAGTTTAACTGTGTTCTGTAACCTCCGGAAGACTCAAGTTTCTAAAAGCTCATGCAGGTTTCTCTGGCTGCAAAATTCTTTTTTACAAAACACTGTTAAACTTTGGACTTCTTTCTCAGACAACGATGTCAGAAATGATGTAGGCCAAAAGATAAAATGGTTCAGAGAGCAGTTAGACAAGTATTTATAGCAAACTCAATTCAACACCAGGTTGCAAGTTGTGCATAATGGAATCCTCAGGATGCATTTAGCTCAAAGGTAAAGTATTGGTGTGTAGAGCTGCCTTTTTAAAATGTACCATCTCTAAGCATCCTTTAGCAGTTACTCTCAGAAAGAGAGCTAGAGAAGTCTTAACTCTAACCATTTTTGTCTTTAATTCTAAGCTCGTCTCACTCTGAGGACAAAACAAATAGTTGCAGTTGCACCTAGATGCTTTTGCAAGATACGTACAGCTATTTCAATTCCACAGTTTCACTCTTTTTTTACAGGTTAAAAAGGTTTAAAGGTTATTTCTCAGTTTGCAATGCTTTGTTGTATATGAAAAATAGAAAGCTTTTAAAAACTTCACTTGCCTGAAAAATTCCATTGATGTACAGCACTTTCAGTTACATCCATTTCAATAAAATCATTTCACAAAATACGACTGTTGCATTGTATTTCATTCATTCTTTCAGATTCATTCAATCCACGACATTACATTTATGTGTCTCGTACCCTGATGTCAGTCTGCAAGCAGAACACGCAGTTTGGGTGGGGGATTTGGTGCCATTGAGGGGTGTCTGGTAGACACACGGTCTGTGATGGATCCCAGTGACCTGCCGGCCCCGCAGTCTGTTGGATCGGACTGTAAATGTTTCCTGTAAATGTTTCTGGGCCGCCCAAGACTGGAGATGTAGCTTGTGGGATCTGCCCCTCTGAACCGGCACTGAGTGCTGCGTGCTGCAAACCCCTAGCAGTGCTGTAGGGTTTAAAAAATAGGTCTGCAAAGAAGCTCCAGCCACGTGCACATCACTCAGATAACCCGTGCCATGCCGTTTGTCCTGAACAGGGATTAAGCCTCTGGCAAACAGCTCTTCCTGGCTGCCTCCCAGCCGCATTGCTCAGCACCATCGTAGGCAAAGGGCTTTAGTGCTGTGGGGTGGCCCAGTGCACCCAAAAACTGCAGCTTGGGGGGCAGCACCGTGTGGAGCCTCCCGAGAGGGCGCTCGGGATGCAGGGAGCAGCAGTCCTGGCACCTGCACATCCCTGTCGCGCTGCGTCCCTGGGAAGGGAGAGCTGGAATGACCAAAAACGAAGCCGCTTTCGTCTGCCCTTGAGCCATGTCAGTGACAGCAGAACGAGAGATCAGGACATGGAGGCCGCTGGCTTTTAACCTGGCATCGTAGGTGATGACTTAGCAAGTTGATGAGAAATTACTCAACTTTTAAAAATTCTGATGTTGAGCTGCATGTATAATATGAATGTATGTACATATGTGTATACATAATACAGACACATGCACTGTGATTAGTTGGTAAGTTTTTACTAAGGTGCAGAATAACACTTTTTATGCAGTTGTATGCGCATGCAAATGTCATTGCATTTTTGACAATTGTCAAAGAACAGTGGAATAACTAAACTATTAAAATATACTTGTTGAAGTTGTTATAAAAGTAAAGGCTTAAAAGGAGATAATAGATTACGTATTATAGAAAGAAATGCTGTCTAAAAGATAGAATATCCTTGAATGCTCATGAGAAAACAAGCATACTCTGTGCTAACGTCTGCAGAGATGTGCGTAGTCGGGCTTGTGCAGTTACCTCACAGAGATGGCTCTAATGACAGCCCGGACAAAACAGCCTCGTACCTAGGGGCAAAGCAGTTTTATAGACAGAAACACCCCAAAAAATGGAGCAGGTTTCTCACCCTGAACTTAGCAGACAACCTCAGAGCCGAGCCCCACGGGGATCTGTGTGGACGGACACTTGGGGAAGCGGGAGGCAGCGGGAGCCGCGGCCCTTCGTGGAGCTCGGCCTGAGGGCCGAAGGCTGAGGAGCGGAGGCTGCAGCTGGTGCCAGGGTGTTGAGGAGCGGAGCCTGCAGTTCCTACAGGGGAGCTGGGCGCAGGGCAGGGGCTGCCGCCTCCGAGGGGTCCCAGGCAGGGCCCTTCCCGCCCTGAGGCCTTGCTGCAGTCACACCAACTGGTTCTTTTAAGAGGCTTAAATGAAAGGTGGGCGGCTTAAATGAGAGGTTAAAATGGGTGGAATGTGGGAAGCTGCACTCAACACTGGGGTCTGACACCCAGAGTTAGCGATAGTATTTCATACATAGGCCACTGCTAAGCACTTTCTGCTTCCTAGTCTTAGCTGCCTGCCTTTCAGGATGTGATTTTTACAGTTTTTTTGACACCTTGGCTACTCGATCATAGGTAAGAAGTGTAGGACCAGGTTCTGAACTCCGTTCTGCATTCAGGCATCAGTGTGTTAAACCCTCCGACCTGCACACACCTGGGAACCATCTCGTTGCAGTAGTGGCTGCGTTAAAGAGAGCCTGTAGTCACCAAGCGTTGCCATAGCCATATTACTGTGCTCTTCTTCTGTGATATACATATATATATATATGTGAACAGGTCCTGCCTCCCTGTGCTACCATGAACACAGAATCCTACCGTGCACGAGTGTGCTTTGGGATTTCATACACTTCTGCTAAGGTGAAAGAAGTTCTTAAAGACACTAGCGATGTGTAGCAACTGCACGGGAACTGTTACTACCTTCAAGAGGAAATCTAGGGCCATCCTTGCTGGACTTCTGTGTGCGTGTTCCAGACCCTTCATTTTTCTCTTACTAATATGAATAATAACTGCTTAAAACCATATCAAATGCTCTTCAGTTTTGAAGGATAGTCATTCTGATAAGTCTAAGCTGAAAATGATAGAAAAGTACCAGGAAAAGATGATGCTGCCGAAGCAGACAGGAAACAGATGCCATTACTGTAAGAAACAGAGGGAACAAGGAAGGAAGAAGTCTTCCTATTTTCAGTTCTGTTTGTGATGTTCATGTGCTCAACCACAAGATTTTAACTTACTGCAGGAAAACAGAAATCCGTCAATCTGAGGCTGTTCACTGAGAGCTCTGCGGTGCTGCAGTGGTAGCACCTGTGTCTGGGTCCTTGATCTGCAGAGAGCTGTAGCATTTTACAAAAGCTGAAGAGCAATAAGACACTGAAATAGATGTTAGATTCACAACTGAAACTTAGCACTCCTCTGTCTTGGATAATAATTATCTTGATGATTGGGCTAAAAAAATAATCTTCCTTCAAGGTTTCTCATAATGCCCAGAGAATCTTTAATACCTCAACTATACAATCATATTCATCTCTATTAAGTACCTAGCCTCATTTCATTTAAACATTCACGGAATGCATAGAACACACGCTGCCCTGCTGAAGCGCTAGAAGGCAGTTCCCTGTTTCTGGGAGCTGCTTCCTCCTGGCAGCATGGACCCCGCTCTGGCTGAGCTGGTATCTCTGGGGTTACTCTCTTTAACAGTTCACTCAGCACTGCTCCTTTCCTAGAGTATCAAAACTGGGGCAGCAAATTAAATGAAAGGAAATGAAATGAAATGCCTTCCCAGCCTATCTGCAGCATCCTGTGTGTCTGTGCTGAGCATCCCGTGGCCGGCATGGTACCTAAGTGGGCAGAGCTCGGGAGTCCTTTTGTTGCCCTTTTCTGCTGGCTGCGGCTCTGGCGCTGTGGCACCATCCTGGGCTGGTGATCCACAACGTCCCGGCAGCCTCAGCCCCCGACACGGCCTGCGCTCCGCACGGATGCGGGCTGGAAACGGTGGTGCCGGTGTGGCGCGGGTGGGCCCTGCCTCTGGATCCCCTGCTCGCGCTGGGTGCTTGGCAAGCGTGGCTCAGGTTCAGCTGTGGCAGTTAAACATGGCTGCAACTGTGTGTGTTGCGCCCTGCAGCTGCCAGAGACTTGGAAGCGCTGTCACACCTGGGCACATCAGCTTGAGCAGGGGTATCTAACAGTTAGGGACTTATGTTCAAATATATTTTAAAATGGCTTATATCTGAGAATGTTTTTTATTAAGAAAAGGCCATCCCTTGACTGAGCCCCTCCATCTTAGCCTCATGAGCCTTGACTGAGCCCCTCCATCTTAGCTGAAGCGCTTTGCCCCGTGGCCCCGGGCAGGATTAAGGCACGTGCCCGACATGGCTCCCAGTAGCCCAGCGAGGGGCAGGGAGTCACTAACGCCCACAGCCTCCTTGTGCTGGGGCCCTGCCTTGCTGCCCTGCCATTCACGTGTAAGACAAATCACACACCCGCACTGGGGGCTGTGCCGAGAAATGCCCGAAGAATCCGTGATTTCAGGTAAGTACCCGCACTTTTCTTTGCTATAAGTGTTTGGGATTTTCACGGTAACTATTATCCAGAACGAGATATTGCATATATGTTCATACACATCTGTGTCAGGTGGGGATCATTTATTCTGAAACCATTGACTCTTTATCTTGCCTCTAATTAAGTTATTTAATATTTCCTGAAGGTAGAAGTCATTTTAAATACAAGGACACTTTAGCAACTGCCCATTGACTGGGAGCTTTTGCTCTATTTCAGCAACCAGAGACCTCCTTAGCACACTCGAGCAGTTGTCCAAGAGCACTGCACTTAGTCATACCTCTTAAATCAGGAAAAGTAAGACTTAACTCCCTGATCCGGCAGAATAGAAACAAATGCTCCATAGTTTGGGAAGACAAAGCAAACGAGACCTGATTGTCCCCGTTCAGAATAAAATTCACAGCTTGACCCAGGAATGCAGTAGTTCAGTTGTTTGTTGTCATCTGTGTAGCTTTTATATGTATGTGTAGCGACATTGATATGTCTGTATTGAAGGTAACCATTTCCCAAAGGTGACAATTATGATGCAATCCTAGTTTTACAGTTTTTCAATATTGAACAGAATTGCAAGTAACAGGAAAAAAAATGTTTCTTGTTGCAGCCTTTATCCACATCTGTACTCAAGAGCATACATTAACTTTAGAAATCCTGAGGACATCCTTCTCTTTCGAGATCGCTTTGATGGCTATGTCTTCATTGATAATAAAGGTTGGACTGCTTTAAAGATTTTAAATGTATACACATCTGTCGCTAGAGAACATGGATTTTTTTAATAAATACATATAAAAAATATTTTTTTCTCAACATACATATAGAGGTTTTTTTTCTCAACATATGGTTAATTATATAAAAATGCTGCTGGAAAATCTTATCACTTTCAGGTAATGAAGTACAAAATATACCTGCCAAAGTAACAAATTTTAGTATTTCTTAACTAAGATGTCTTTATAAGCTTCTAACTTTGTCTGATTTGGATGGATTTTCCTGAAGATGAAATATAGCACATTCCTGGTGGCGTTTCATTTCCAGGTTTCAAACTCTGTTTTAAAGTAGGAAGCAGGATAGCTCCTCTTTAACAGATCCACAGCCTTTTTATTTTAATGTACATATTTAACTTGCTCTCAAAAAGAGGTGGGTTGTTTAGTTGAAATTCAGGTTGAGGCAGAAATCTGTTAGGTAGAATCTCAACCCTGGTTGATAAGAGATAGCAATAATAAATATTAATAAGTATTAGTAAATAGTAAAATAGTAAAATTAAAGGAACTGAAAATGGGATCTTATGAGAAGTGTTGGGCAGTATTAGCAATATTATATATTAGCATTATTAGTGTCTGCTTTGCCTCAACATCTGGTTGTCAAAAGAGGTAGGAATAAACTATTGTTACGATCCAACAAGGACATCGCTTTGTCTAAATCAAGCATTTCTTTCAGTGTTATCCTGGGCTGAAGCCAGAATATTCTGTACTTTGCAAAACTGAGTGAGTTTGGACGCTGCTGTGAGCAGCTTGTCTTGATGCTTGTTTAAATAACGAGCACAGTACCGAGTTTTGATCCAGGATGCCCCCTTGTGAGTCTTGTGCTAGCATTGCATCTAGCAGGCTACAATTGGAACAGGGATTGCCAGGGGGGAGCTTTACGAACATTAGAGCTGGTTTAAGCCAAATACTCGGGGGGCTTGTGCAAACTCTGAGTGATTGTGAATGTGCTTCATAGCCGGGAGTGGAAATCAGGCAGGATTCAAAAGCTGTGCCTAGCTCTGACTCCTGTCAAAGAAGAGCCCCTCATTTAAGGCAAATTCAGGAATAAAGAATCCCTGCCAATAAACCCAGGCAAGGAATTGTACTGTCCATCAGAAATAGAAAAAAAAACCAGCTTTGCACAATTCTACATGCAAAGTTTTAGAACTTTAGTTCAAAAAGAAGGGTTTTCTTTTCCCCCTTTTTTGGATCATATATTGGCCATGTATTCTTTTAGCCTTTGGGCAGCAAAAGTTGGTAAAGCAACTCAGCTGCTCCAGGTTCATTTGGCAGGAGTCATTTTTCATTTGTCAGACTGAGATATTTGTCAGTTTGTCTACTCAAAGACACTCTTTGAGGAATGAAAAGACCATTAGAAATGGTGATGTGAGAAAGTTACTGGATAGCACTGCTCATCCTTTTTCTTTTTGACAGTCTTTGTTTGAGTGTCAAAATAATGTATAATGCTTAAGTATATAATTCAAATATAAATTTATTTTATTTTGAATCTAAAATACTCATATATAAACACAATACCGATTGCATTATATCCCAGTCCACTGGGAATAGACTCTGCAGAAGTTTAGGATGGCATCAAAAAAAAATTAACATTGATTTCAACTAAATCTGCCTGAAACCAATCTGAATAGTTTTCAAAATCTTCCCTGAATATTAGAAATTTTTCCCCAAATTAAAATTAAATGTTTGATTTTTTTAAGGTTTAGAGTATCCAGCAGTAGTTGAATTTGCTCCATTCCAGAAGATTTCAAAAAAGAAATTAAAGAAAAAAGATGCAAAAGCGGGGAGCATTGAAGATGGTAAACATATTTTTCTTGTGTCACAGTGAAAAGTTGATTCATTTCTGTTGTGCATTGCAAAGTATTAACATATTTCAAAAACTTTTCTTCACAGATCCAGAATATAGGAAATTTTTAGAGAGTTACTGTGCAGATGAAGAGAAAATATGTGCCAATCCTGAGACTCTTTTGGGAGAGATTGAGGCCAAAACAAGGGAACTCATTGGTCTGTTTTCTTGAATTTTCTTATTATAGACAGTATTTTATATATATAAATATATATTTTATAAATTGATTGTATTACCTGCAAGGTCTGACCCATTCAGTCTGGCAGGGATTGATAAAATTGCACTTTTGGTTTTTGTAGTGACTGCAAGTAGTGAGTGGAAACACCTGAACTCACCTCTCCTGTTCTTGAGTGTCTGTGCATGGAACTCAGTTGACTTCTCTGCCAGTTTTGTGTGCACAGCGACTTCAGAAATGGGTCCGTAGTGCTCCCAAATGCCTACAGACTTATTATAAAAAGATGCAAGATTTATTATTAAAAGATAGAGTAGTTGGATACTTAACAACTTATTCCTGATACTAGCTGCTTGCATTATGAAGGGTGAAATATGGTCTAGAGTGTTCATCATTCTCTATGAAGGATTCTTCTGGTCTAGAGTCTACCAAAGCCTTGAAGTTGAGGCAACACCTTCTTTTATTCATCTATTACTAGCTACAAGTATATATATCATGACCATATTACCAAAAAAACCCCAAGTGTATAAGCTGTGTTATCCATATTGCACTATATAAAAAACAGAATATTTCTTCTTCTTTTCAATTCAGTCGTTCCAAAAATATTGTCTGCAGAGTAATGCCATGTTGTAGACAGTTATTTCACTGTCAGCAAGTGCATAACAGAAGTCTGTTACAGAGAAATGCACGAGACAGGCCTTGAAATCATAAGATAAAGAAGATAAGAGTGGGAGTCACAGCTGGTGTTCAGCACAGCTGTGCACACTGCTGCCTTCTCTTCTCTTAGGTTAACTTAATAATTAGGATTTTAAGAAGATAAAACTTTAAAGCTGTTTGTAAAGTTTACAGAAGCAGGAAAAAAGCAAGCACACGACTGTCAAATAGCAGTAGGTGTTGCAGATGGTCTGTATCCGTCCCTGCATCGACAAGCCCTTTACTGCACAGAACATGAAACCTGTTTTCAGAGTCCTTTCAGTATTGAAAAAAGAACTTTCCTGGCACAGCCAAGATTTATTTTTCATTTAAGATTTAGAGATGTGGTGTGATTCCCATTCTCCAGACCCCTAAATAATATTGTCGTTTTGCACTGCGAAGCAAATCTGACTCTCTCCAGGATACTTTTTACTTGCCAGCTGCTGCATGCAGCTTGGAGGATGGCATGAAATATTGGTGCTGTATCTACCAGTGACCACATGCAGAACATCTGCTCTTTCCCTAGGTTGACATCTAACATGCAAATAAGAATGGTCTTTTTTATCATTTCCTTATACCAGACCAGAAAAGTAGCATGTGTTTCCATTAATGCTTTTTCCTAATCTTTCCCTACCTGTAGAAAACCTTTCTAAAAGGTGGCATTAATTCTTGTTCATATGCGTAAGTTGATAGGTGACTGGAGTAATTTGGAGCTTAATCAATTTAGAGAAAATGGACATTATAAAAACATGGGCATTTAGATGAAACTTTCTTGCCATTTTTCTAGATAGGCAAATTTCCCAATAATTTTTATTTCCAAGGAATGTGCCATTACACTAGCAGTGTGTAAGCAGTCAAATTTTTCTAACCTCAGGAAAGATTTATTAACTTATATGTATTCTAGCTATCAATGAAAAGGTTGAGCCTGAGAGTTTCAGGTTTCAGATAGAGTTTTTCTTTAGGAGTTTTGCTTCTGTTAAATCACAGAAAGTCAGATTATTTGCCTTTTTTTTTTTCTTTTCCTATTCAAAACTGCAACCATTGCTATCAATATCAAAACAAAGATCCCTTCAGTGAGTAGGATGCCTGTAGTAACATTATATAAGGATTTAGTTTTGTATCCTATATCAAAGGTGTTATTTCTATTGAAGTCAATATAAGATGTGCCCAGGACTTCTGGCAGAATTGGCTCTCACATTCTCAGCATTTCTGCAGATAGTGCTGCCTCAAACCAGCATGTTTTATGTATCACCTCAGATACTTTAGCTCATCTGTTTCAGTGTGACAGAGAGATATAAAACAGAATTTCTCTGTAACAGGATTAAGGTAAGCGCACTTTTCTGGCTTGTTTTTAGAAAGCAAGATAAAAGTTATGACTGACAGAGTTGTTCATTTTATAGTGTATTGCCTTTCAAAAATTTCTCAGTGCTTTCAGAAAATAGCCCTAGTTTTTGTTTGCAGCAAGGCCCATAAATAGGAGGGGCAGATTGGCTTTTATTTGGTGACGGGCGCTTCCATCTTGGGAGAACTGCCCGGGTGGCAGAACTGGGGGTGCGGAGGGAGGGCAGCGCCGCAGGTGTGGGGAGCCCCTCACCCTGGTCACCAGGTAGGGGCAGGAGAGCTACAGAGAGGGGGGCAGCATGGGGAGCATCTCCAATCACCAGTTCTTTTTTTGGTTGTTGCTTTAGACCATCAACATTTGCTAAAGATGGATACTGATTCCTACCAAACTCTCCTCTTCATAACTGCTTGAGAAGATTTTATCAATAATGGCCGGGTTACAAGCAGCAAATTTAGGCATTAAAAACAAAACATTACACGTTTTGGGGATATGATATTTGCCTAGAAATTCTAAATTTCTTTAAAATGTCTCTTCTCTTTTTTTCTTTCACTTTTTAATTTCTTTTTTAGTTTTTTTCTTCCAAATCCTGTAGTGGATTCCACTAGTGAAATTTTCTCCTTGTTATTCAGCTGCCTTCCACTGGCTTCAGAAAAGTCCTATAAATAACTGTAGTAAATGTTTGCTGTAACTCTCTTTGGACATCTATGATTGATAATTTTTTTATGACTAAGTCACAGCTATAGATAAATAATTAAAAATGCGCACTCTAAAAATGTGAATCCTGGTATTTCAAATCATAGATGTTGTGCATGATAGACAATGTGCTGATTTCTCCAGGGCCCTGTAGAATTTGAGGACTGGCTCCCTGGGAAATCAGCCTGCTGATACTGTGCTGTGTAGCCTGGGACAAAGCACTTACCTTCGGTTTATCTAATTTTCCTATACAATAATGAATGCTAGATTAGGAATTAAATTGAAATGTTAAGTGAGAATAATAGTGTTTGCTACCTGGCATAATTTGAAATGTGGGACTGAAAAGTGCTAAGTGAGACTATAGCAATGCTAGCAATATACGAACTTCAAAATAGCTAAGTTTTGATGTACAGAAGTTAAAATGTATGAATAGATATAGAATTTCTTTTCTTTTTGGATAGTAACCATATGATGAGCAAGAGAAAGATACCATTCTCTGTGCTGAAAATACATGATTTGAATTCAATATTAAATAATCGTGCAGAATATCTCCATTTCTTCTGATCTTCACAGAAAAAAAACAGAAATGTTTCTAATGAGGTGATGGGAATGGTGTCAAAACATATAAAGTAAATAGAGTTTTTAATTATTTAGGTCCCATGCAGATAAAGCTGGAAAAAAAAAGGGGAATTAGCACTGAAGTAAGGAAATGAGTGCATATTTTAGGCGATGAACACTATATCATAAATTTTTTGTGTTTTAGCTAGAAGAACCACACCCCTTTTGGAATATATTAAAAATAGAAAATTAGAAAAGCAGGTACGTCCAGCCTTTTGCCTGAAGTTCAACTTTTATGTTTCTTGTGTGGTTTTCCTTTGAACAATTTACAATCCATTGTTTTGACCTCCTCAGAGAATACGAGAAGAGAAAAGAGAAGAACGAAGGCGGAGGGAGCTGGAAAAGAAGCGGCTGCGAGAGGAGGAGAAGAGGAAACGCAGAGAAGAAGAACGACGTAGAAGGAAAGAAACAGAAAAGCAAAAGAGAATCTCTGAAAAAGAAATAAGGATCAAGGTATGTTACTGAAAAGCTTTAACTTATTCAAAAATGCTCTTGTTTTCTCAGTAGTATTGTTTATTACCTGACAGCAAGGAGGTAGGGAGCCAGGACAAGTAGCTCTGCAGCTGCACAGCACTGCCCCATTCTGTGCAGCCATAACCTGGCAGAACCAAGTGGTTCTGTTCTGACCCATGCCCAAGCAGTGGTGCAAATACAGCTTCATCTAGCCAGATTTGCCAAGATTTTTCATGTTTATACTCAGAATTAATTGGTTATAATAGTACGCTTTAACTGAGTTATAGCAAAGCCTTGCTCGTCTCAGGCTGTGCTGCTGTTCAGCTTGCAAAACCATCTGAATGGGTTTGTTTAAAATGACTTTAAAGCATAAAATATTTTGAGTTAATAAGACTTGACATGTAAAACGTTATTTAGGTGGCATCAACAAGATAAATTCTATTCATATATATAAATTCTATTCATATAGATTATGAATTATAGAATTTATTCATATAGATTATGAATAGAATATAAATTATTATCATTTATATTCATATATAAAAATTCTATTCATGTAAACTAGATTTTATGGTATTAGAGAGGTTTTGTAGGCTGATTTAAAGATGTATATTGATATAAAAATTCTGTGGCTTATTGGGAGGATGCATTCAGATTCGGTCCAGATTTTTGGTGGGGATAAGGCACAGAACTGTGCAACTCCTTTCCTTGTTTTATTTTCCTGGCCAACAGTTGCCTTCATCTGGATGTATAAAATTAGTAAGTTCTGAAGCAGAGTTATATGTATTTTTTTTTGTATTTGGGCATTCAAAAAACTTTCTATTTGACTTTAGAAGAAAAAGAAGATGGTTTTTGAAGTAACTTTCTTCTAAAATAACTTTCTAATTCTTTTACATTGCAAAATATATTCATATGTATTCATAGGATTTAAATAAGACCATAGTCTTTGGTCTTAATAGGGCATAAATATATTTAAGATTGTTAAGCTGTCTTTTGCAACAGGGGACACTCATTTTACATCCCAATAAATTTTGTTTTAGCTTCTTAAGAAGCCTGAAAAAGGAGATGAGCAGGCCAGTGAAAAGCACAAAGAGAAGGATGAAGAAGATGACATTGAAGAAAACAGATGGGAAAAATCACCTGGATCTGGGAGTACAAAATCCAAGGCATTGGAGAGTTCACTAAAAGAATTCAAGGAAAAGTAAGTAGTATTCTCTTTTAAGCACCAAGTTATATCCCAAATGCTGTCATTTTGAGGCTTAAACTTGATATATGTGGTGCATTGGCCTGGTGTTTGTCAGCACAGAGCTAATTTGATTCCACATTTGTACAAATCTCTCATGGTCTTTCCCTATAAAAAGTGCTTAGTAACAACTTACTGACCTGATGGTGATATTAGTGGGTTCAGTTTGTTACTTGTGAAATGCTTTGAAATCCCAGATTGGAAAGATTTCTGCATGAAAAGTCATTCAGAGTTGCATTGTTGTTTCACCTGTTCCCCATCAAGAACTCAGGTAAGGTTGTCCTTCCATCCCTGAGGCCGAACTCCTCAGATATCTTACTGTCCTCCTCCTGCCTCAGGTGTCTTACTGTGTCATGACATTTTCTTCATTTTTTTTTTGTCTGAAATAAACAGATAAATGTGTTTGATGAAGGGGGATGTCAGAATAACTGAGATGTGAATCCCAGCCTTATGTGTAGAAGGGTCTCTCTGTCTCCCACTGTCTTCTGCGTTGCATTTGTAATAGCAGGAGCAACTGAATAACTCACTTCTATAGCATTCCATAGCCTGGAAATGGCTTACAAGGGTTTTCTGCATCTGGTTTTCTATGGTGTCCTTTGGCGTGGATGTCTCATTGCCAGCTGGACACAGGGCAGGATTCAACCATAGGGTATGGAAGATGTGTGACTGAGAATTATTTGCTGCTGAGGTAAATAATATCTTGTAATAAAAGACCAAAACCAAGCTCTCAAAGTACTTTTCAAATTGAAAGAGATGAATCTGATATATCATCTATATCCGTAATTTACACATTTCGACAAACTGAGCATTTAAATAATTTATCTAAGGCATTATAACTTATTAGAGATTTGTAGACTGTTTTCTAGGAGACTTGCAGGCTACTTGCCTGCTCTAACTAGTACAAAGATTACCCTTTTCCACATAGGGTCGGGATTTTTACAAAGAGAACGCAGAAGCTGCACAGTTAACTCTACTATTTGGGTTTTTAGGCTGCGTCCTCTTTGGAGACACAGAGCAAGATTTAGTCTCTTAATGGCTCATAGGAAAATAAAGAAAATTTGAACCCTGAATGGAATATAAAAACATTGAATAGACTCACATAATAAATAATTCACCAATAATACCCCCCCATATATATATTTTTTTTTTATTCCTTGTGGCTGAAGATTTCAAACATGTGCTCAGTGTTCCAGTGTGCTGAGTATGTCCTGAAAGATGCTGAAAACTTCCCTTTCCTAGTCTGTGTTGGAAATGGAAAATAGCCAACAGCTTTTTGTTGATACTCTTCAATTGAAGAAATCCAGAACATTTCTTCAGAGACACGTTAGTTGTTTACTAATGAGGCTTTTGGCGTATTAATCCTTGGGTTCTGTCATGTTATATTTTCAGTATTCATCCTATAAGCTTCATAAGGTCTTAATGTAGATTTTCCAGGTGTAAAAGAGAATCCTTTGGCTGTATAGGCACAGTAAAAGTTACCTTGTCTTCCCAAGGGCTCATTTCACCAGGATTATGGAGGTGGGGAGGCCATTAGATACCGAGCTGTGAGCTGTATGAGCCTAGCTGAGAACCAGAGCTGTAGCTACTTTGTCACTGACTCAAAAACCAGTGTTAAATTTAACTTCCAGCTCTACATAGAGGAACCTGGGTTGCCTGTTTGCAAATGTACTTTAAAGTTCAGCAACCAGAGCTTCCTACCATAGATGACACCTCAGTAGGTTTATGGATGTCCATGGTCCCATATGGATTTGAAACGTCGCCAAACATCCTGCCAGGGCTTGGAGGCTGAGCCTGCAGTAGCACTGTAAATGTGACACAAAACAACTGAAAATCACTATCTCCTTAGGGACTGACTTTTTTTGTATATTTCTACATATTTGTGTGTGTGCCCATGAGAACATGTGCCACAGGTGTACGTGAGAGTGGTTCTGGTGGTGACCATAGGACTTTGCTTCCACATGGAGGGATTTTGTGCTGGGTCTTCCACAGTGCTGGACTTGTTGCCCTCCCTGCTGAGTTTCTTTTGCTGCCCCTGCTCCTTCTGAGATGTGGCCCCTGCCTTGGCAGCCCCACCAGGCCCCAAGTGCACAGCAGAGGCTGACAGCTTTCATAATCCTGTTAGTTACAAGGAAAAAAAAATAAAGTGGTGTAGAAAGATAAGTAAGGATTCCAACTAAAGCAGCGTAAATGGCAAGCACGTGTCACTACACGATCACTACATCTAACTACACCATTAGAAAATTGTCACCCTCTCATTTTGTCTGCTGATTCTTAAAACGTGAGCAAGCTGTCAAAATATTTCCTATTGCAATTATAAGTAGGCCTATATACACAGTAAATAAAAAAAAATGTAAGATATCTGCTTCTTTTACAATTTAAACATTATGTTATCTTTTTTTTGCTATTTGCAGTTTTTCTTTGTGAGAGAATTACCTGTTTCTTGAACAGGAGCAGTGAAATCAGTAGGATATCTGGGAATTTATCAGCCTAGCAGCAAAATGTTGCAAACTAATAGCCCAATTCATGAAACAGACTCATTGCAGCATAACATAAATTAAGTACTGCGTTGTGACAAGCTGATAGTCCTTACCTCTGTAAAATGTGCAAAGAAAGGCTGCACTGTATTGAGACATAACAAATAGAAGCCTCAAACAGAAATGCTCATTTCCACAAATGCTTCCCCTGGGTTACAATGGCCGTGAATATTTTTTGTTAAATGGAATCACGGGACTTCACAGCTGGAGTCACGACACGAGTGGCTCCAATGTTCCCATTCCCAGACTCCGGTGCATGATTCCGCTCAAGAACAGCTCCTCAGGCCTGATCCTGCAGCCTGTGTTTGTGTGGGGAGGGTTCAGGAACTGTTTATTGGATGGGAAATCGGGATGAAAGTCAAAGGACAGACCTTTACAAGTCATTGCCCAAAATAAAGTGCAAGATTTTCCTTACATGGCATTATTTGTTACTTTTTGAATGGGATGTATATGGATGAGATGCTCAGCAAAGTTCCATAACTCCATTTTAAGGAGATAAACCCATTTTAAGGAGAAAAATAGCCTTGTCACAGAACTGGTCTAAAGGCTGCTGAAGTCAAAGACAGGCTTTGTATTGTGCCCTTCAGGGGATTATTCTATGTTAATCGCTTGGATTTTCTTTCTCTTAATGCATACTCACAGGTCACAAAATGATAGTGACAAAGAGCAAAGAGAGACGGAGAGAAGATTTCGAGACAAAGACCCTGAAAGGCAAAGGTATCGAATGGACGATGGCAGGAAGCACAGAGCTCACTATGAGTATGACAAGTTCGTGAGAAGGAACGAAGACGAGCTGAAGTGGGGGAAAGGATACAGCCAAGACAGAGGGAAGAAAGGGAACCACAACTACAGCTTCGCTGTGGAGACAGTAGACAAACTGGGTAAAGAGGACAAGTGTGATGACATGGCATCCAAAAAGGAGCGCATAAGAAATAAGGTTCTTTTATTCATTTAGGATAATCTTTCATTAGTAAAATATGCTTCAAGATCACAGGCTTTACTTTTGCAGTGTCAGCGTAAAGATGCTTTTCCAAATAAATCTTTCTTTGCTTGCTTTTCAGGAAAACTCAACTTCTGTTTATTGTTGTCGGAGGACAACAATGGTTAAGCTCACAGGTCCCTGCTCATTTATATTTATAATACATGGCATAATTTCTGCATAGCTCTCAACCGAGTATGACTAGAACACTGTTCTTGGAAGCCTCGTGTTTTTTGACTTTATCAAAATTGTTACACCTTGATCTATGAGGAATTTTAAAAGCTGTGGCGTGCTGGCCTTTTAGATCTGCATTTCCATTACGCAGCCCACCAGGTAACTGGATGAAGATGTGGCAGGATGCTGCCCAACACAGGGCCCTGAGCACTGAGCAGCCGATTGAGAGGCCCTCGCGTGTCCGGGGCTTCGGGATGGTGCCACTCGGCCGCGCCGCAGCGCTCGGAACGGGCTCTCACTCCATGGTCCGAATTATCCCAGAGTCAGTGCCCAGAGAGCCAGGTGCAGGAGCAGGGCAGGCGGGACGGGAGCGGAGCCAGAGCGGCCGCGTCGCGGCTCCCACAGACACTGCCCTCGTTCCTGGCAGACTCGCCGATTTCACGGATGCGCCGGGGTCT
>JAUBOD010000537.1:1172877-1184794 GCA_032353885.1 Nothura maculosa
GCCGCAGCCCCCCGGGCACCGGGCCTGCCCGCGCCCCGCTCCCTCTCTCCCCGCCGCCGCGGCCGTTGGGCGCGGGCGGCGGTTGGCGGCGCGGGAACAAAACGGGGGAGCGAGGGGCGGCCCCGGGCGGGCCCCGGCGGCGGCGGAGCCGGCAGCCCCGGCGCGAAGTTAACGGCACGAGGGGCAGGGGGAGCCCCGGGGAGGCCGCGGAGGAGGTTGGCGCGGGGCTTCGCTCCGGTGCTAGAAGTAGCTGCGGGAATGGGATGGGATGGGATGGTCCCCGTGGGAGAGGCGCCGCTCCATCCCGTCCCTGCGCCGTCAGGGAAGGCAGCGGCCAGCCTGACGTGAGGGGCCCGTTAGAGCTGGTTCCTGGAGTGAAGGAGAGCCGGCGGCTTCATCCACACGCGCTTTGGGAGCCTCGGGAAGGGCTGGCGGCTGGTGCGGGTGCGGGAGGGCTTGGTCCTGGAGACCGTGCGGAGTGGAGCTGTGTGCTGGGTGCAGCAGCACTTCAGCACCCGTAAAGGGAGAGTGAGAGAGAGGCTGGAAGGTGGATTTACCATGAGCATTGGTGGGTCTTTCTTTTTTCTTTTTTAGAATTTCAAAATTTTGAATTTCATTTTTCTTTTCAATAACCCATGTTTGGACCTGATCTGCTTGAAGGTGACTTGCTTTCAAAGTAACTTAAATAGACTTTTTACCTGATGTCACTGGTAAAAGCTAATTGATACGATATCAGTTAGTAGTTTGTGGCTAGATTCAGTGCTGTGGTTGGTCCCGCAGCTCTTTATTAGCTCAAGTTCAACCTTGTAGAGCTGTGGTTGGCAGAGCCATTTTGGGAAACTCGCAGTGTACTCTTGTGAAGTTGGAAAGCCCTATCAGGAGTACATGGAATGAAGCTTTTCTACCTGAACCTGATGTAAGGTTGCATTACTTTGTAGAATAAACCATTATTGTATCTTGTAGTAAAAACTGACTTATTCTCTTAGCAAAGACAGGAGTCTTGCAGAACACCTGAGCTGCTGCCCTTCACACTCTTAGTCTGCCCCATCTGGGGCAAGTATTGTCACTTTTCAGCTTTCCTCTGGCTTGGCTCTTTCCTGAAGACATGGCACGGTGTGTGGAAGAGCTGTCTCATGACTGGACCTCGGGCCCAGCGTTTCCTCGTAGCACATCCTCGTAGCACCCTCCATTCCTGGTCAGTTTGGGCACTTTGTACCTGTTTTTGGTGTGTAATTTTAAAGCCCTGGTGGAGCAGTCCCTGCTGGGGGGACTTTGCCTGTGTGTCCTGTCTGGCTGTTGCCAGCTGTGCCGTGAGGGCACAGGCAGGTTCCTGTGGATGTGCTGGATTAGCACTCACAGCATTCTTGTCCATGGCGAGTTCACGAGTCGCCTTCTCTGCTGTTTGCACTGGGAAGTGCCAGCCCTGCCGCACTGTGGGGATGTTTGTGTGCAGCTTCCTCCGGGAGCGAAACTTCTCCTTCTTTTGTCAGCCACAACACAAGGATGTAGCATCAAGAGAAGCATCCTGTTGCCACCAAGCTGCCATTTATTTTTTGGCACTGCAAGAACAACATGTCATTTTCCCTTTTCCCTAAATGCAGCAATAGTCTGGATCTATTCTTGCTAGTAGTCATGAAAGCAATGGTGTAACTTTATCGTCTTGTGCTAAAAACAAACTTCATTGCTCACCCTGGACCGTGTTTAGTGACTGAGTGTGTGACTGAAGTGGTTGCCTACGGGAAACTTGGAGGGCCAAGGAAAATGAGCAGCCACCTGTCCCGTGCATGGACTGTGCTTGTGGGAGAAGGGTGACACTGCAGGTGGGAGAGAGGAGAGCCTTCCTGGAAGTACATGCTCCGTCCTTCCTTGCTTGATGAAGGAAAGGGCCAATGGAGCAATGCCATAAGCCTAGCAGGAGGTTGGTTGCTGGAAGCCTCTGCTTCCCCCTGCTATGTAAGGTTGCACAGACAGTGGCACAACTATGACCAGCCATCACTTTTAAACCTCTGCTCCCATTACCTTTGGACCTACAGGACTGCAGGAGGTTAAGGAGCTCCTTCTTGAGGGCTTTTCCTGCTGCACTGGTGTCATTGGTGTGCTGCATATCCTCATTCTCTGCTTCCATCTCGCCTGGCTTGGTTCTCTATCAACAGGGAGCTACCCTTGTCAGGTAGAACTAGAACAGCCAGGTTTTGAAAGGCGATATGTCAGACTACTTGTTGCTGAATTCTGAAATTGTACATATCAAATTGAAAACACCCTGTAATTTTCTGTGGTCACCGACAGTCAGGATCTGTAACTTAGAGCCCTTTGTTTCCCTCTGGCATGGCCCTGGAGGTCTCTGAAATGACAGCTGGAGCTTATCCTCTGCACAGGGAAACTGCAGGAAGATACTCAACATTGCCAAACGGAGTGTGGAATGTGTTTATTAAAAACAACCTGACGTGAGAAATAGGTTACATATCTATTTATCTAATGTGAGATAATGTGTATAATATGTAATAATGTAATAAATCTTTATGTAGCTATGAAATTGGAAAATTGGAATGACTTTGGAAAGTGGAGGTATGTTACCTACCAGAGTCATTTCGTTGTGCTGTCTCATGCCTAGGTCCTTGGTGATGCTCAGTCTCTCCTGCAATTGTGGGTTTTTTTGATAACACTGGGAGATTTTTTGTGGTGCTGTAGGAAGTGCAACTGTTTCTTCAGCAACAGCCTCATAGACGATCGGATGCAGAAGGTGGTAGGTAGGGGATGTCTGAAAAGAGACTTAATAGCTAGTTGGGTAAGTACCAGGAGGTCTGTCTGCTCTGTGTACATTAGCTTGGGCTGGTGCTCTAATTAGAGCTCAGCAGAGGTTGCTTTTGACTGGAATTTTCCTTTCAAAATTCATCAAACTGAGAACAGCATCCATTCTCTTCCAACTCTGTCATTACTTCTGGCTTCTTGGTACTTTCCCCTCAAGTCATGGCCTGAGCCTACAGATGCTGAAACAAAGCAAGAGAAGTCATGATGGTTGTTCTTTACTCAGACAGGTGCCAGTCCTCACTGCAGGCTGTTTTTGCTGCCATTTTTCTGTTCGTCCTGTAGTGAAGGAGGTTTTGACCCAAACTACAGTTTAGGAGGCAGGATCTGTGCCTGTGGAGAGAGATGGAAATAGTAGGAGTCTTTGCAGGTTTGTGAAGGAACGGGATGGGAAGAATGGAATGCCAGCTGAGACTGCTGCTGGGATCTCTCCAAAGAGCTCCTGCACTGAGTGATGGACACTGATCCGTGACACTTGAGGTCAGCCAAAATCCTCAGGGAAGCTAAGAGGTGAGTTTGTTCTAAAACTCCTACTGTACTTAATATTTGTGGATATAGTGTATAGTGTCAACAACTATAATATAGTTGTAGACAAACACTTAGACCCTTAGGTTCAGCAGGAATACTTGTGTCTCAGGAAAAGTCGGACTGAGCCTCGGCTGCTGTATGTGAAGGTTTGATATTACAAACTCCAGAAACTTAGTGGAGCTCTCCTGTGTGATAAGTACTTAGCCTGGAAGCAGAAACTAGATGGACATTAATGCTGAGCTTCGAGCTGCTGCTTCAATTACACTGTGTTGTATTCTTAGAATAGATGGTTGGTTCTGTTTGGATTTATTAATTATATTGGTTTTCTCAGTATTGCAACCATGAAAAGCTGGGGAAGTTGGAAGGGGCACAGAAATACTGATTAAGGCATTGAATGTGTGGATATAGTCTTCTTAATGTGGCCTGAAACAGGTGTAATCACTGGGATGGGACAAGTCCTGTAACTAGGATTTTGATGAGGGCAAAACTAAATTACCTTGTTTATAAAATAGATCAGATTTGGCAGAATATCCAAAAAAAAGGTGGCCTGGGACTTATGAAACAGTTGTGTCTATCTGGCCTGCGGGCAGCGTGTTTGTCAGTTCTAGGTGCTGCTGGTGGATTTGAAAGAAGTTCTAGTTTATCTCCCTTCCACTATGTTTCATTCCATGGTAACATAGTCTTTGTCTTGAAAATCCTACTTTTCCTTGCTGAAGGCAAGGCAGAATCTGAGAAAGGCTCCAGTGCAAGGCACGTTCTGGTGAAGGAGTGCAAGGTACAGAAAAAGGAATTGAGCAGTTATCTGTGCAATAAGCCTGAGTATGGAAGACGTGAGTAATGACAAATTCATAGAGACAATGGCCTTTGAATAAAAAGGCAATAGAGTGCTACAATACTAAAGTGCTACAGTACTTAAAAGATGTCATGATTTGAAGTAAAATGCTGAAGTTCAGAAGTGGTTTGAGCAGAAGGGGTTGGAAGGAGGTTGGGATAAAAGAAGTGTTTTGTGGTCCGGACTGGAGGTGTAATGGACCTTTTGGTGCAGCTTTTGCATGTACATGTCTTGTGTACAGTTGCTGCTAGAGCTGCGTTCTGCAGTGCAGGACCCAAAGATCCTTCCAGTTCCGTATCTGTAGGGCAGTCCCGTTGCTTCTGTTATCAGTGCATGTGTGGAGAGGATGCAGTTGGATGTTCCTTTTTTGCATATATGTAAAGGAAGATTCTTTAAGCTCTGTCCGTGGTTCCGTCATGCTTCCTGATGGGAGCTGCACCCATTTCTTAAAAACTACCTATTCCTGTGGCTTAATTATAAAATGCCTACATGTGGTGTGGGCTAAGAAATTTCTCCAGGAGCAACTGAACGAATGAACCTTAATTTCTTACGGATTTGTGTTCTATGTTGCTCAGCCCATTTCCCTTTCCTGTTTCTTCTTGTACCCACGTTGCCTTTAACAGCCTCGCAAGTCTGCTTTCATTCTCTCCCTGGCCTGATCCCAAAGCTTTTGTTCCTCATTTTCATGAAAACTTGTAGAATTTCAACTTGAGACTGTGTTGCTTAGTCTGGTTTGATTGGCATTCATGGCAGGGCAATGTGCTTGTAGAAGCCTCCGTTTCATAAGAAAACAGGGAAAGTACTTTTGGAATGGATTCAGATAACTTGTTTTTGTTACATATTTTCTCAGATTAGCTATTCATCTAATATATTTTTAGACTTGAAAATAACATTAAATTGACACAAAAACACTGACTAGAAGCTTATTTTGAGAATGTTTTTTGTGACCCCCCCCATCTCCACCCCAGATTAGGCTGGTATCTTATGACTGACAGCTGTGTAACAACTGTTTAATTTCGATCTGCAAGGAGTAAAAATCAGTGTTATCATAAATATTGAGAAATGTCCAAACATTCCCTTTCAGCAGAGAGATACCTCCCACATGCAGATGCAAATGGCTTGCAGAAAATGGTTAGACTGGGTTTTATGTTTATTGTATTAATGAGTAACTCATATTGGAATTAATGGAGTCTAGCCAGAGTGTTAAAAATGTTTGCTTTTCAGATGCAATGCCTTTTTGGAGGTTTTATTATAAATTTCTTATTTTGTAAAAGCTTTCATCCCTCTGGAATGAGACAAAAGAAAATATGCTTTGTATGCAGAGGGCTGTCAGCTCTGCAGAAACTGCATAGAATCATTGTTGGTTTTGAAATAGCTTTTTTGGTGCTCATAGAGGAGCAGCTAAAATGATGCAAGGGAAAATAATTTCATAGTGGATAGAGTCTTCATGAGCAGCAGTAGTTTTTTCATGTACAGTAATTAGTTGGTGGAAAACAGCGTTTAACAGAGGAAAGCAGAGCGTAGCCATCGGGATGCTCTACTCTCCTTAGAAAAAATTCTATGCGGCTTTGTCAAAAATAGCTTATTTGTTCGGAAATCTTATGATGAGGATGCAGTTTTGAAATGGCTCTATTTCAGTGGCAGTGTTTCAAAGGACTTTGTGATTTAAGCTTAAATGCAAAATGTAAGAAAAAAATTCAAATTTGGTAAGAAATAACAACTGGGAAAGCAAGTTGTGTGAATCAAATGGAATGTGAAATTCTTGTTTGGTGCCCAAGTTCATCACTTATGGTTTATTTAGAGATTTCTGCATTGCTGTTAAGGGCTGCTCTTGCAAGCTTTGTTTTGCAGACTCTGCTGCTGTAAAATAATTTGCAAAATTTGCAGGCACTTTATATGATGATGAATAAATTAGTACCCATACAAAAAATATGTTCTCTAAAATGGAGTGGAGTGGGGAAAAGCACATGAGGAGGTTTAAGAAGGACAGAAGAGTTAAAGTTAACATTGAGAGCTAACTGTGCCGATTTCCTTTCTCTTCTGTGTTGCAGGAACTCTGAAGCTCGCTCTTTGGAAGGTGCAGCCCTGTCCGAACCGCCGCGCGCCACGGAGAAATGGACATGCTGCAGATCCTGCGCAAGACCACGGAGCGCTTGGAATGTGATCACTGCAGCTTCAGAGGAACAGACTATGAGAACATACAGATCCACATGGGCACCATACACCCTGAGTACTGTGATGAAATGGATGCTGCTGGTTTAGGTAAACTCATATTTTATCAAAAAAGCGCAAAATTGTTTCACTGCCACAAATGTTTCTTCACCAGCAAGATGTATTGCAATGTGTATTATCACATCACGGCGCAACATGCAGCACCTGAAAAATGGAATGAGGAGCAGAAGGAACAGGTAGAAAGAGAGTCAAATTCCTCCCAAAAAGGCGTCAGTTTGGAGCCACAGAAACCCACCCTTTCCCCCGAGTCACACAAGCCTGCCCTTTCCACTGAGCCCCCCAAATCCGAACCTGTTGTGTCCCCCATACGTCAGAAATCGTCCGTGTCCCCAGAGCTGCAGACGTTGACGCAGAGCACGGGCTCAGACTCGGAGAAGTCCTCTCGGGCCGTGTCCCCAGAGCCAGACAAGTCGGCAAGGGCCGTGTCTCCAGATGCAGAGCAGCTGCTCCCTGCCGCGTCCCCGGACTCGGACAAATCCTCCCCGGCCGTGTCTCTGGACTCGCTGCAGTCCTCCCCGGCTGCGTCCCCCCAGCCCCAGAAGCCCCATTCCCCGGAGGCGCGCCGCCGTTCCCCGGCCGTCTCCGTGTCCCCGGAGGCGTGCCGCCATTCCCCGGCTGTGTCCCCGGAGCCCAGGAAGCCGCCTGCCGCCGTTTCCCCCGAGCCGCGCAGGTTGGCGCCCGCTGCCGCCTCCCCGGAGCCCCGGCGGCACCCGCAGCCCCGCAGGCCGCCCCCGGCTGCCTCCCCCGAGCCCTGGGGCCCGGCCCCGCTGCCCTCCCCGGAGCCCTGGCGGGCCGCGCCACACGACGGGCACAAATCCGCTCCCCCTGCTCCATGGGCTCCCAAGGCTGCCGCCTCCATGGAGCCCCGCAGGTCCGCCCCGGAGCCCCGCAGGCCTGGCCCCGTCGTGTCGCCCGAGCCCCGCAGGCTCGTTCCCGACTCGTGGAAATCCACTTCCTTTTCTGAATCCCAGAAGTCGACTCTGGTTTCCGCCGAGCCCTGGAAGCCCATCTCATCTGTGTACCCTGAAGGCTGGAAACCTGTGCTGTCCCCCGAGACATGGAAGCATTCAACCCCCGTTTCTCCGGAACTTCGGAAGTCTAGTCACACCGTTTCCTCTG
Source organism: Nothura maculosa (assembly GCA_032353885.1). Taxonomy (NCBI): domain Eukaryota; kingdom Metazoa; phylum Chordata; class Aves; order Tinamiformes; family Tinamidae; genus Nothura; species Nothura maculosa. Next base: position 1,180,394 of record JAUBOD010000537.1, read on the forward strand.
ACACTTGGAAGTCCTCTTTCTTTCCCGAGGTCCGTAAACCTGCTGCTTCGGTATCTCCCGAATCTTGGAAACTTTCCGAGTCCCGGAAAGCTATGTTTTTTTCTGAAACTCAAAAAGCCACCTCTGCTGCTTCCTCCGAGGTTCAGAAACGGGGTCACTTCCAGGAATCTCGGAAAAGAGCTCTGTTTCCAGAGTCACGTAAATCTAATCCTACCATTGCTGCTGATGCCCAAAAACGTGCCGTCTTTCCTGAGCCCCAGAACCAGCTCTCTACTTCTGCTCTTTCTGCTGAAGTCCAAAAACATGCCCAATTTCCCGAATCCCAGAAGTCAGCTCCTGTTTCTCCTGAAGCCCAGAAGCATGCCCTGTTTTCTGATGCCCAGAAACTTGCACCCGTTTCCCCTGAAGTTCAGGAACATAGCTCCTTTGCGGAATCTCGGAAATCTGCCTCTCCCGAGATCCAGAAACATGCCCTCTTCTCCGAGTCCCAGAAACCTACTCCTTCTATATCTCCTGAGACCCACAAACAAGCTCTTTTTACTGACTGCCAGAAATCCACCTTTTCTCCCGATGCTCAGAAACATGCTGTGTTTTCTGAGATGCAGAAATCTGCTGCTTCCCTCTCCTCTGATGTCCAGAGACATACGGAACCTACTGTAGCCGCGGAACTCCAGAAAAGCCTCCTGTTTGCCGAGTCTCACAAATCCGTGATGGGTTTTTCCTCCGAGCCCCAGACACCGAGCGAGTCTGGTGAAAGTGACTTCCTTTCTCAGAGTTTAGATGATCAAAAACCACTGGATGATTTATTTTCCCCCGAGGAACAGTCAATATTAGCCAAAGAATCACCAGACGACCTACTGTATTCCCGGCCCAAAAAGAAGCGCAAGAAGGAGAACCTGGAGAACTCGGATTCGGAGCTGAACAGCAGTGAATGTGGAAAAGTAGAAATGGACTCGATGGAGCTGAAGGAGCAAGAATCCAACAGTGACCAAGAGCAGTATGACATGGAGTCATCTGATTACGGCAAAGGCAGTAAGATGGATGTGGCTGCTGCCACGCAGCCCCAGTGCGTGCTGCAGTTCACGGAGGAGAAGGAGGCCTTCATCTCCGAGGAGGAGATAGCCAAGTACATGAAGCGTGGCAAGGGCAAGTATTACTGCAAGATTTGCTGCTGTCGTGCCATGAAGAAGGGTGCTGTCTTGCATCACTTAGTTAATAAGCATAATGTCCAAAGCCCATACAAATGCAAAATATGCGGCAAAGCTTTTCTCTTGGAATCCCTCCTGAAAAACCATGTTGCTGCTCACGGGCAAAGTTTGTTGAAGTGTCCACGTTGTAATTTCGAATCAAATTTTCCCCGGGGCTTTAAGAAACATTTAACCCATTGCCAAAGCCGTCACAATGATGATACAGCTAAAAAACATTTGGACAGTCTTGAATCACTTGAAGAACAAATTTAACCCGTTTTCCCCTTCTGCTAGAAAATCCTGATTTACAGAAGTGTTCAACAGTGTTGCTGTATGTTAACCAAGTAGTTTAGCTGAGCTGACAAGTCAGAAGATGCATGGTTTATTGTACTATGTTTAACTTGTCTTATAGCTGTATTACTGAAATGATTTACTTTTGAAAAGTAATTTTAACTACACGTTCATGTCTCTGTATTTCCCATCAGTAAAGTCATATTTTATTTTTCAGATGTACTATGTTTCTGAAACCAAAATGGATAAAAACTAGTTTTGTAAAGATTTGTAAAACGTGCAGGCAATTAAGGACCAGAGTGGCAAGCAATCCGCATATTCCTGTGAAGACTGAACTTGATTAATGAAATGTCTTATTTTTCAAAATGTTTTTATCAAACTCTCAAAGTGGAAAGTCTCTTAAATTGAATGCGAATGAGCCAGGCTTGAGAAACTGCCAATCCTCCTGAAATCCTTCTGCCCTAAGGTTGTTATTGAGTGTATAGCCATTTGTTGGAAAGCTCTCACACTCAATTCTCTGCCTTATTTGTCTCAGATTTAGGAGCATCAAGGTACTTACTTTGTGATTTTGTATTTTGGCCATGTTTTAAGCATGTACTAATATACATTAAATTGATGGATTAACGTCAGACTATGTATAGCTCAACATTTTCTCTTGATAATTCGGATGTTTGTTATGTCAGAAAAAAAACCCCTAAATTTCTTGTATCTGGTGAAATGTTATGCTTTAATCTTTTAACAATAAAACCCCAAACCTGGGCACTGGCCGTTGTTCTTTTCTTCCAAACCCAGAGCAAAACCATCAATGTCCAGGTAAGTCCCAGCCTTTCAAATACTGGTTGAAGAGCAACATGCCGTGCAAAGTAACACGGAGTTCTGCTGCTGTAGAGACCACAGCTTTTTAGTCTTCAGCATATGAAAGCAAGGTTAATTCCAATTACGTTTCAGAAAAGCATTTTAGCCATAAATGGAGAAAAACATGGAAATGTGGAATGTGTACATTATTTAGTTTGCTTGGTATTTAGGTGTTAGCTGTTTGAAAATGGTTTCATACTTCAGCAGAACGTGGGTTATATGTGGGAGTACAAGGGAAGCTTCGAGCAAGGTTTCAGTAACTCTAGATTTAAAGTGCTATAAATGCTGGCTTAGTGTGTGAATGTGATAATGGACAAAAGCTTCTTCAAATTGAGAAATTTTCAGGCTTGTGATCCTGCCCAAGAGCTTCAGCGAGATTGGCTGGAGCCTGGTCCAAGGCTCCTGTGGTTTCCAGGGGGGTTTTGGCAGGAAGGGGGAGAACTTGTGAAGCTCCTGTGTGTTTCCAGTGCGATGCAGCCTGCTGAGGTCCCGCTCTCTGCATGGGCCTCCCTCTCTGCTGCTCCAGCTGCTGTGCCACTTGCTTTGTGTACCTAGGCCTAAACTTTGCTTGTGTGCATTTTTTAACTAGGATTGACTAGATAAATCAAAAGAGGTTTTTTTTTAATGTGGTACTTGAGTGCTCGGGCTTCGCCTATGCCATCTTAGTGTAAAGGCCGTTATTTTATCAGTCTTGGTGCAGCTATTTCATTGCAAGGATACGATTAGAATAACTTGTTTGTCTTGATAGTGGCGTCACCTCTACAGTTGGATTTCGCAGTGCTGACAGATTCTGGTTTCTCATTTCTTTGTGCCACTAACATCTTTGGGTTCTGGGTTTTCTTTGGTTCATTGACAAGGCTTCACACTGCTCCTCTGCCAACTCGCCCCATTTGTAGCTGATTTAACCCACTGGTACCTTTAGTCTTAATTTGCAGTTGTCAACGTGCACCTTATGATTCTCAGAGATAAACCTTGCAAGTCCCCTTGATACTGGGACGTGGAATCTCTTGGATACTGGGACGTGGATGCTGGGACGTGGAATCTCTTTAATTTGGATATGGTGGGCACTCCCTCATTTCTCCTAGTATAGAACTTTGCCAAACCCTTACGGAAATTGAAGGGCATTCCTGGCATATTTTGTTGTTCAAATTAAGTATTCTTTCCCATAATAACACTAGAGTGACATCCTTAAAACGTGTGGGAAGGATCTGCTGGAACATCAGTTGAATTTCTCTCCGCAACCTCAGGGCATCAGTAGATTTTCATTGTTTCCCTTTCTGCTCACCCCTAGTGACAGATACAGAAGAGCTGATGAATACCCTGAGCACAACAACCCTCATTCTTTTCTGAGATGGGAATGAAGTGCAAGTGGGAGAATTTGTTTAAAATAGGCCTGTTGCTCTAGTTCAGCCCCTCAGAGTGTACTCTGAAATAATGCCAGCTGAAATAGTTGTAGTAAATAAATACAATTTCTGTAAGGTGTGGGCCTCTGTGTCACCCCACCGGCTCATGGATGGGCAGGGAATGGGAGCTGGCAGCGCGGGGGCTGCTGCCTCTGCTCTCGCCTCTTCTTGCATGCAGGGACCCTGTGGCCAGCGCCGCCTTTGCAGCTCTGGGTTCAGCTTTGTGTTGCAGGTGGGGTGGGAGGTACCAAGCGGGGCAAACACAAACATCCTGTGGCGTAAAAATTCTACAGGTGCTGCAGTTCCTTCCCTCTTGTTTTCTTCTGAACCCTATGGGCTTATTATACCTAAAAGAAATACAATCCTGTACCTTAGATTAAAAAAATAAAATAAAATAAAAATGGTAGACAACAAAAAAATTTTGTATGGAGTCATTCATAGATGACACAGAATTGTGACACATCAATGTAGCAGAACTAAGGGAGAGGTCCCTTTGGAGCCGGCGGGTCCAGAGAGAGCAGCGGGTGCAGCTCCGCTTGAAGCGGCGCTTGGCAGGGATTTGGTTTGAGCTTTCTGTAAGAAGACTTAAATTAAATAACCCAGGGTAATATTTATCTCTAAAATTTTAGAAACTGAAAATCCCGTAGCAGCTGCGATTGCTGGAG
>JAUBOD010000537.1:1192812-1213850 GCA_032353885.1 Nothura maculosa
TGGTTAACTTGGTGTCAACCAGGACTCCCAGGTCCCTCTCTGTGGAGCTGCTCTCCAGCAGGTCAACCCCTAATCTGCACTGGTGCCTGGGTTTCCACCTCCTGCTCCTCTCCTTGCTGCTTTTGGGAAAGCGCTGAGAGCCCGGTGCCTGCAGCCCATCACGAGGCAGCCCACATCCAGTGGAAGATACCATCTACACTCACACACAAATGTGCCGGTGCAAATTAGCAGGATGTTAGAGAGGAGCACAAAAAGCTGAATTTTGACCCAAGCTTCCCAAAGATGGGCAGATGAGGAGCCTCCAAGGACAGTTTCTCATTTGAAAATACAAATCCAAGCCTGAGTATCCCTGCCTGAGACCTTCCCCTGTTTTAGGTGAGGAGGTTTCGACTCCCAGGGCTTAGCAGTGCTTCCTTGGCTCTCGATCAACAGCAGAATAGTCACTTTGCTCTAAGATGTTACTCACACCATCAGTGTCTCCAGAGGAAACCTGCTTGTCAAATTTTCTACTGAATTTGGCTTGTCAAAACAAAAGCTATTTACTGATCTAAAATGCAAATACATCCTAAACCTTTTGTCTTTCATTGCTTCATATGGGCAAGCTGTTTTTTGGGCCTCCTCCAGCACTTTTTCTCATTGCACTCATTGCTTGGTGCGACAATGAAGATGGTAAAATCAGGTGACCCACTTGGCCTTAACAGGATGATAACACAGGAGGAAACACAAATTTACTGCCTTGGCCATGAGAATGTGAAACCTTCCTCCTTCATTTACAAAAAAAGAAAAAAAAAAGACATCCCTTCCTTCCAGGCTTCTCCAGTGTCTATTCCACACCATGGTATTATCAAGAACATCAGGAGAAAGCAGTCAGACTGTATTTTGATATTATGATCTCTTGAAGTTGTTCATAAGAAATCCTTTGAAATTTAGTTTTCCATTAAGGAAGCCCACGTGAAGCTGTAGGAATGTTTTAAACAGGTTAATAAAGCACAAAAACAAAGTGCTATTTGAAAGCCAATGCTGCCTTTGAATAATGATCCCTACCTTTGAATAATGATCCCATTCTGCTAGGTAAACTATTTGTGACTAGGTAAAATACTTGTGACAAATGAGCTTAAGAAGGCATTGAAATGACCTTCATTGTATTGCTGAAGAAGGAGGAAAAACAATTATTTTTGCATTCTCAACAGAATCTGGATAATTTATGCACTCTGTTTTCTGTCAATTCTTATATGTCCAAATAGTTAACATAGGGATTCCAGTGTTGCTGATAAGGAGCACAGAAAACGAGATGGCTGCCTTCCTTTGGCTTGCAGAGCATCGTTTGCCTCGCTGCACAGCAGCTGCGTGACGTGTTCTTTAAATTAAATATAAACAAACAGCCTAAGGAAATGCTGGCCGAAGGAAATGCTTGCTTCATGTCAAGGGAGCCCAGGTCCTTCCAGCACAATTCCTCGGGTTCTCCGAAGTGCTCCTCTTCCCTCCAGAGCGTCATAAGGCAAAGCAGTGACATGGTGCTGGGATACTGTGCCCATGGCTCAGCTCGGAGCTGCTCCTTGCTCTCCTCCTGGCATGGGGTTTGAGCAATCAAAGGACAGAAAGCAGGCACCAGTGCTGTGGTCTGGCCTAGGTTTTGGCTTGGACTGTATCCTAGTCTGATTCCCTAAAACTGGCTACTTTATTGTTTGGATGTAAACTAGTAGCTGATTAGAGGCAAGCAGGATTTAGTTTTTGTAAAGAAAATATATTTTTTTTGCCATTTAATTGGACTAAAACTATGTGCTTATGGGAGAAAATGCCAAAGTTAATTACAGTTACCATCTGTCTCATCAAATCACTCTGTTTCTCTTTAAATACCTTAATTGCCTGTGTTGTTATTAATATCTCTCTGAAATTTATTACAGCGAGGAGGTACTGTTAAAGTAAATGACTTCGCTTCCTATAATCTATAGCAGACAATAATGTTGCGATGTCTGCGGTGACCTTATGTTGTTATTTCTTTTAAAGCAAATATTGCTGTGGCTTTAATCACTGCAAGCTTAGCTCTGTACAGAACGGTTGGATGATTTTTCCAGGGATTTACTCAAGGAGGTCTTTGTGTACATGCTCTGTAAGAAGAAAATTACAGACATGAATAGCATTCTTTTTTTCCCAGTATCTCCTTTCTGCTACTTTACTGTGATTTAATTCCTGCAATGTTAATTCTCAGAAAAATAATTCACCTCTCTCCACCACACGTACACGTGTATGTGCACACCTTGCTTTCAAGAGCTGTACTAGGAAATACAGGACAGTATTTGTCCTGGAGAGTCTCATAGTGCACTGATGGATATAACCGGGAGAAACTGTGTGTCAGGGCATAGCACAAGCTTTTACTCCATTAATTTGCAGCATGGGAGCCCTTTATCTGGGCTCTTTCTATCCTTTCAGACATCTTACATTCATTAGGGGATGCTAGCTCGAATGCTAATTCTTGCTTAGTTTCCAGAAGGATGGTGAGTTAATAGAACTTAATGTTATGTATTGCTATTGCTAAATAGATGAGGTCAGGCTAGCACTAGGATGACAAAGGCAAGATGGCTGTGAAAATGCCAACAGGAAACCAAAAAACAAAAAAAAAACAGAATAACTTATCTTAAAAGCCTATCTTTTTATTATATGTACATTTTCTGAAACATTTTTTTGGCTGCACATGAGAAAATACCACTGAATGTTTACAATTTTCAAGGCTCAAAGGAACATAGGAATTCATGTGTATTCAATCATATGAATTCCAGGAATATTCAAAGGGGATTTAATCTGCTTCTGGAAGAGAATTTCTTAGCTTTGCCTGTTTCAACTTGGAACAAAATAATTGATTCCTTTATTATTCCTAATAAAGAGAACTGCACTAGTACTACTCAACATAGTGAAGTGACAACTCTTGGAAAATCTTGCTGCTCTTACAGCTTAGATAAATTCTAGCCTAATGGGAGTGATAAAGAATTAGGCAATAAGATTAGAAAGAGAGATTGTTCCCGAATCAGTCCATTAGGATTAACCAAGCTTTGTTCCATGGCAACTTAGCTAAGAATAATCATGACTGCAAATACGGCTGTTCCAATTTCTTGGGAGGAGCCCGGAGTTAAATCTCCGGTCTCCAAACACAATTGTTAATGTAGTTGGTTGTTCTCAAATTGCTGTACTGCAGCAATTAATTTAACACTGTTATGTTACAGCTATAAGTGGTGCATAAGGAGTTGAAAGTCCATCAGGCAAGTGAATTTGCAAGGCCATTACGTTTTCAGCTTAGCCTACCATTTTTTGGTGGCATGTGATTTTTGAAATGCACAATTCAGTCCTATGTTACCTGTAGCGTATGAGGCATGTCTGCAACTTGTGAGAGATATAGACTGGCCTGTTGGTGGGTCCTCATGAAGAAACAGTTCTCAGAAATGTGGATGTCTAGTGGAAGAGATGTTCCCAACACCTTCTGTCTCCATTCACATTGCAGTATGCACAGACACAGCTCTGCCTCTGGGTGCACCTCAGCTCAGCCTGAGGGAAGAAGGAATCACGACTGAGCAATTCCGTCACATTGCTCCTGTTAAGAAAGAATCTTAAGAATCTTTTAAGAATCTCAGCCATGCATCTTTTTCTATCACTTTCATTTTCTACTGTACATTCCTCCTACTGTGCATTGCAATATATATATTTCTTTTATTTTAAATACATCCACCCATTTCACCTGAGACTGGAAACTACTGTGCTTTCCAAATACACCAGTCTAAGTTAGCATGAGTCATTTTACACATTTAATTACAGTGTATTTAATTATCTTCAAAGATAGGTGCTTGTTGGGACATCCCACTTTTCGGAGGTGCCTGTTTGCAAGCATGGTGCACCCTCATCCTTCCCGGAGGACAGAGCGGTTTCAGCCACATTTCCGCCTCTCCTCCCCATCCTCTTGCTGGCAGGGGACAAGCGGGTGTCAGTCTAGGAAGCCCAGCTGTTCTGAGCAGGGAGTGTCAGTCCTTGAGGAGCTGGAAAGTAGGTTACCTCTCATTTATCTTTAGCTGCCTGGTCTCATCAAGCTGCCCTGATCTTTCATATGTGGGTGAAAGGCGGCTCTTCCTGCCAGGGCTTATTTGGCCCCTCTTGGGGCAGTGTCAGACACAGCCTCCTTCCCTGAAATTCAGCTCTGACTCCCTCTCTGGATGGGAAGAGGACACAAGTGCTTAGCTAAAACTGGACCTAAATACCACATCTAAGTGGGTAAACGTTGGGGCATGAATCCCAACCAAAGCAACCTAAACACAGTTTTGTCAAACTGAGCCACTGTTTATTCATCCAAAGGGTTGCAGAGTGCCCAGTGCACGAATGAAGTGAAGCCTGTGCACGTATGTCCTATTTTTCTTCTTTTCCTAGTAAGCTTTGGCAAGATACTTTTGATGCACTCCTGACTTCAGAGCCATGTGGTTTGTTCTAATTTATGGACACTTCCCTCCAGGGATTCAGCCCCAGATGTTGGTGTTGTTGATAACTCCCTTGACACATGCAGACTTTTTATCTTGCTTCTTACACAGGTCAGCATGATTCAGGTTTTAGTATCCTCTTTTCTCCTGGTTCCAGATTTGGGTTCACATCAACTGGAACAAGGCGTTCACCAGCTCATAGCTTCCCTGCTCTTTCCCAAATGACTCAAGGTGTTAGCAAAAATGTCACTTTTCTTGCATTCATTTCCTTTCACATTTTATCTCCCTCCAGTAACTGTCCTCTGATACTACTCCATATCACCAGACTGGATAATGACAAAAAGTCATACATACACAGGACCTTCACAAAATGATATATATACCACCCACATTTATGACATGGTAAGCTCAAACTCTTCAAATGTATTTTCATTGGATGTAATTCTGGAGGATCTCTTTACTTCTAAAGTAGCTGAAGACAATAGCTGAGTCAACTGAGTCAACAAGACCTTGACTCACTATACATTCAGGAATGCTGGAATCTACCTTCGAAGACTATGGCTTGGCAGAAAACAACCATAAATCCTGTGGGTACATGTCAAATAATAGTTTTGCTGGGGAGTTTCCTTTTGCTATTGAGATGCAAGGCTGCTGACTATCCCTGCTTGTAGCCTTCAGGCTGTGCTGGGTTACTCACGCAAATCATGCCTGCCACACACGCATATGGTGCTTTGGGAATAGGGGTGGTTCGTGACAGAGGGCCCATCCCATCCAATGATTTCCACAAGTGGCTTAGTTAGCTAAAAGGGCAATACCTGTACATTCATGATATTGCAAATTCCACTTGCCATTGAGGCTTCTTGTTGTGGTAGAATTGTCATGTATGGTGTATTTTTTCCTACGAGGGCTAATATACATTGCCTACCATGTATGTTTTGTTTTTGCCCCTGCCTGACCATGTGTCCTCATGTATGCAAGCTCCTCAAGATGCCTCCACAACCAAGGAGCTGAGGCTGAAATAATCCTTTTCTAAATCTGGCTTTAAGAAGTACTCCTATAGGAATAGTAAAGGAGAAACAAGACACAGACAATAGGTACCTCCTGCTTAGCACCATGCTAAACCTGCAGCGTGTGTAACTCAGTATTTCCTGTACACAGCAGCTGCTGAATATCCACCACGAGCAGGAACTAGGACTGTGCTTGTTCCACTTACCAAGGGCATTTGTTGCTTTTCAGATGCAATTTTCTTTCGTTTCTAAACAAAAACAATCCCCCCATCCCCCACATTACAAGAATTTATTCAGTGTTTCATGCTCTTTTGCCATGCTCATAAAAAATAAACCACTTTAATACTTTGCAGGAGACTGCTGATGTTTTTTTCCAGGACTGATTTAATCTGTATACATTGAAGTTTGATATCCTGCAGATGTTTGGCTAGTTCCTAATAAAACAGCCATAGTGACACCATGGGAATTTAACCTAATCCTCCTGAGGAAGAAAAGTTCATCCCAGAGGATATGTCAAAGGTTAAACAAAAACTGTCATACCTCCTCCTTGTCTTGGAAGGCGCCCATCATCTTTACTTTTATTTACAGTAAATCCATAAGGGCTTTTGTCAGCAATTTGTCCTTTTATTTATATGTTGGTGTGGTAACTAATTATTGCAAGTTCCACACACTGCTAATCTTGCCATAATGGAATTTCTAGTATGACGACTTTGGTCTGTGGATGGAGCAAGCGTAGTCTTGCCTTTCCTTAGCACAGCCTTGAGTCAAGAGCAAATTGCTGGGATTTGAGAGCCTCTGGGTTCGTCTGTACACAGTTTTGAGCCGGTGCAGTTGGGCAGGTTGAAGCAGAAGCAGTGTGGCCCCCAGCACGGCTGGAACCACACTCATAGGAAAGCGTTTGTATCAGCACAATTTCCTTGGATAAGCTCAGTGTGCTACGCTGGCCATGATGGAATAGCTACTCTGGAGGGTATCGACCAGCTGCCCTGGGCTGACTGCTGTTTCTGTCCTGTTTCTAGAACAGGTTTTTTTTCTGATGATATTAGCCCCACACTTGAGAAACAGCTTGTAGGGACAAGAAATGAGAAGTCTCCTTTTGTTGGGGACTTAAGAGTTTTGCTCTGCCTCCTTTCAAAGCTGGTGATTACAGGCCTGCATTCGGATTGTAGAGCCGGCCTATAGGGAACAGCGAATGGTGAAGGTCCCCATGTCATGCAGCCAACAGGCAGATGCAGAAAACCTGCCTTGTGCCCCGTGTCCCCAAGCAGCAAACCCGTGTGTGTGACAGCACCTTGTGCACAAGGGATGGGCAGAACCCCCCTCACAGGCCATGCTCAGGGCAGGCCTCCTGTGTCACGTGCTCCAGGGCATATGACACGTCTCCTGCATCATGGGATTTTCTGCTTTGTTTGTCCTTTTGTTGCCTTTTCCACAGTGCCGGGCACCCGGCGTGGATAGGGTGGCTACACAGTGTGTCAGTGCTGGCGAGGAGCACAGCTGAAGTTCTTCCCACCTCATCCCCCGGCCGGCTGCTCACCCTCTCCCTCACGGCGCCGCTGATGCAACTGTTTGCACAGCGGCAGTATAAGCAAAGCCAGAGACGTAATGTGTGCTAAAAAAATAACCTTCAGCCCCACGAGGTGCACAGGCATAATTGCAGAGAGGACGCTGACCTGTGGTTCTGTGGCAGGGGTGCAGTGCAGAGGGCAAGACATCTTTATTTTATTGTTACAAAAAATAGTTCATAGGGGACTGGGAAAAAAAAAACATGAAAGGGCTTTTGTTCAAAAGGGACAAGGAGGTTAAAACCACAAAAATGTGAAAAATGAGTGTCGAAATATACAGGGCAAACAACTAAGGTGACATTAGAAATTAAACAAACCTGTTGTCTTCCTCAATCTTCTCAATCAATATGAACAGAGAGCAGCATGCGCATCTAAAACAAACCCTTCCAAAGCATTACAGATACACATCTTTACCCCAGGGAAGTGATAAGGAAGAGAGCAAACCAGATATGACAGCTCTTAGAGGCATCATTAAACACATGGTTGGAGGCATTCACATTCCACTGTAATCAGTTGGTAAAAACATATCGAGGAGAACGAAGAGCAGAGGAGAGAGGAGAGGCTGCAGTCAACAATTAATGCACACTGAGAGTGAAGGTTAGCTTCTAAAAGTACTTTCTCCATCTTCTTCATTCTAAAGAGAGAACTTGTGCATTCAACATGAAAAAAAGAAAAACAGAGGCAAACTAAAGCTTCCTCTGGATGCTAAACTTAGTGGAACAAATGTGAATCCTTTTATTGTCAGTAATATATGTAAAACCATGTCTTCTTTCAAGCTGTTTGTTCTCTCATAACAACATGTTATGGTTAAAAAGCCCACCTCTTTCCAAGCACATCCAGCAATAAGCCAAAAGTCTCCCTGCATGAATTCTTGTTGAAGGAGTAACTTTAATTGAAACTCTTTCAGGGAAATTCTAGAGCCCGTGTTTGGCAGAAGGTCAGACTGACAGGTCACACATTATTTTACTTGACTGATAACTGCTGAATCCGGTTTCTTTGTCCTGGTACCCTAATGTGCTTTACTTGGATCTTGGCAAGAAAACTGAGGGATCAAGATTTGATCCAATCTGACTGCTAGTGAAGATAGGAACTAAGCTGCTGGCTGATTTTAATGGTATGTGTTCAGGCCCTGGTTTGCCCATAGATAACCCCCACTCCGAAAGAGGAGCAAGAACTTCAGGTTCCTGGAAGTGAGCAAGCTTCTCTCTGTGTCTGGAAATAACGTGGGCTGTTCTGTGATGCTGGAGTATTTCTTCATTTTGATGTTAAGTTAAACTAATAGATACATAATTGAGTTTCTGCCATGTTTTTAATACCATTTGGATATTGACTCTGCAATAACAGCTTCTAAAATCACTTCGTTCCAAATAGATGATTTAATGTATGCTCGTATTTCAAAGCAAGAAAAGGTTCCTAAATAGGGTTAACGAAGTAGACAGTGTTTGCATTTGAACTGATTTTCTGCCTCGTGTTTAAATCCTATTTTAAAAGTCCTGGCTTGTCAAACAACCTTTTTTTTTTCCCTTAATTTTCTCTGTAAAGTGTTGAGAATCTCATGCAACCACTAGTGACTGTGATATTCCCTATGCTTGAGGATGAAACCCGGAGGGAGCAGCTGTTCCTGAGGGACTGTGTCCATGCACAGGCTCTGCAAAGCGGCCCCTTCTCCCCTTGCTCAGGCCACAGGAGCCTCCTGCCTCCCTCACACTGCCCTCCTCCTTGGTGTCATCACAGGTGCCTCCTTCCCTACCTGCCTTTACTGATCCCTCTTCTTCCTCCTCCATCATCCGAGATGCTGTCCAGGACGCCGCTTTCTTGGCGTGCGCTTCGCTCTGTCTTGGCAACTCCTGCCTGCAGCCTGGAGGGAGATAATTAAAAACACTGTGAACAACAGACCTCAGCAGTTGACCACAGCAGTTCCGAGGAACTACATCATTTCCCCAACGCTTGGAGCCCGTCACAGAGAGGCACAACTTTGTCTGGCTCCCAGCCCGCGTGCTGCTTGTTCTGCACCTCACTGTAATCACTGCAGGCCTTGCCCCCAGTCCCCCTCACAAATTACAAAATCAAAGACATGATGAAAATGCCTCAGTCGCTGCCTGTCTACAGGAGAAAAGCAAACTAGAGAGTTTCAGAAGTTACAGTCCCTGGAGATGAATGAGACCATTTTGGGGTATTAATTTCTGCACTGGCACTGCTGAAAACCCTGGTGAAGAGCCGCTGATTTCCCTGGGCTTCAGATCAGAGCAGCGTTCCTGGGAGGGCTTCATGCTTGTCTTGGCCAGACCTGCTGGCACTTACTCATATGGGCTAATGGCCCAAAGAAGTGAGTGGATGAAACCATGTAGAATGAAAGACCAGCTTACCCAAGGGACTAGACAAATAGACTGTTGGGAAGGCGAAGGATGAGTGGGTGTATCCATCTGGACCCATCCTCTTCTCCTTGTGTGTTTACTCACACAACACACTAGGTGGAACTCAAGGTCACTAATAAAGCAGAAATCGTTCTTGTTGAATTGCTATTTTAAAAAGTCAGGCACAATTATGTTGTTAGAAAAAAATTGCTACTTATCATCAGAGTAGCAGTGGGACAACATTTATAATAGATATTCAAAGCAACATTCAGAGTAGGTAAAGAAATAACCTATTCTTATTTCAACCACATATGGTGTTGACAACTTTATTTTATAATGCCTTGCCTGGTAGGTTTTAGAAAGTATCTTAATATTACCTTACAGCTTTCACATATTGTTTATGCAGCACTGCAATTATCGAATAGCTAGTGCTGTTGTTTTGATTCTTCTTTTGTATTTGAGACTGTGCTTGTATCTCTTCTCTTGTAAATTTAGGCTCCTTAATTGATGCATTGCTAGGCAGTGAAGTCAGTGGAGATGCGCCACGGCTGTTCGACACATTTATACACAGGAAATGAGACCCATGTCAGAAATGCCTGCGTGTTAATTGTTTTGGTTCCAATTTGAGATACCGAGGACTGAGTATTTGGGAGCACACAGGAATATTTAGCGCTTTAAACAAAGCAATGTAATGCTGACTTGCATTGCATGTGTTGAAACATTCACACAAAGTCAGCACTGGTGTCTCAAGCTGAGCGCGCAGCAGTTTGCCTTGCTTGGTGTAAGAGTCATGTGGGGAAAAAAAATCTTTTTCAGATTCTGCCTGGGGCTGAAAATACAGGAGGAAGAGCCTTCCTGGCTCTGGTTCCTCTGTCCATATTCACAACGGGCAAGAGACTGAAGGAAGGGCATTTATCAAGAAGGGCCTGCCCAGCCAACCAACTTCTCACACACTAAAGATAAAAGACCCTACCAAGTCTATGCTAAGCATATACAACATCTATGTGTTTCCAGAGCTGTAACTTGCTTATAGCCAAAGGCACTTTTCCTGCCAAACTTTAATTCCTCCCTCCCATGGATGGTGACACTGCAACCTTTACTTGTTTTTCAACATGAAGAGCAACATTTTGTCCCCTAGTGTTACTCTGCAATGCCTGATCTCTCAGAGCTGACATAAAAGGAACAAAAATCCCCCCTTAAGCCTCTGATGCAATTGAACTCAAGTTGGAGATGGAAAAATTCAGCCCATCTGTTTAAAGTTATAAACAGTTGAAACTGAGGTATTTTTTTTCTGGCCAGAGCTATCAGTCATGCCTACAATAATCAAGTTTAACTAGGTTTCTCTAAACTCGGGTTCCCTGTTTTTTTTCACAGTACAGATTTGTGATCCAAATGCTCTGGAGTGGGGGGAAAAAAATCCAAAAGTAAAAGAACAAGCAAGCAAACTGAGAGCCCCTACCTATAAAGAGGAAGATGAATAAAATATTTTTCCACAGTCAGGTAAGAAGGACCTGCTTGCAGCTAAGAATCAGACCTGTGTGTACCCAGGCAGATGGCTTACACACAGATGGCATGTGGGTTTGCTGTTGCTCTTGGCAAGAGATTGCTTTCAGCCCCAGTCCATGGACATCTATCTGTGGTTTCATTATAGTCTTAGAGGAGTTAACATTGGATTTTTTATCAATTGCATTTTTTTACATTTTCAAACATTTTTTGCGTAGCTGTGGCTGCTGCTGCATGGCAGGTGATGTGCAGAGGAGTATGCACATTTGTGGCTATCAACTCAGCAACCTCAGCCCCGCAACCAGCAAACCTCAGAACTCATTTTCACTTGAGAAAGTGCTCCAGGGTGAGCACAACGCTCTGATTAACCACATCCTCCATGTAGCACCATTAGATAACACAAGGAAATGTGTTCACAGCTTGCTGCTTCATCGCACTGCTCTTGTGATTCATTCCTTATCAAGTAGCACTGGGAGAGCACAAAGGCCAGCGCTGAGAGCAGAGATGTGAAGGAGAGCACCATAAGTGTTTCCATATGAGTTTCTGTGTGTGTGTGTGTGTGTGTGGTGGCTCTCATATCACATGTACACAGAGCAAGGCTTGCTCTGTGCTGCCCCGAGAGGCCTGCTCTCTGCCTAGCTCTCAGGAAATGCACAGTTTGCACTTGGGTCAGCTGCTCAAAGCGTGAGGCAAAATGTGCATTTCCTGAGCTCTGTGGCAGCTGGGAGCTGCCATCTCACGTGGGAATTAGTTGGATGCCTGTCCACGTCTCCCAGCCCCCACTAAGTCCTGCTCCCGGAGACGGGAGAGCTCAGGATGAGTTTCTGCAATCACTTTGGGCCAGAATATGGCTATTAGTCTAAAAGATGAGAACCTGGGGCACTGTGCCCCACGCTGAGCACTGCCCATGACACAGGCTCTTCATCTTTGTGCCTCATCTTTGCCCCACCAGACTATGTCCACCCAAAAAACAAGTAAAACGTGTCCCAAGTCGGGGCCTCGGCTCCTCCACAGGCAAGGATGGTTGTGGGTATCTCCAGAAGACGCCATCTGTCTCGGCTTAGGCGTCCTCCTCCGCACAGGAAGCCTGAGCCACCATTCATGAATAAGATTATCTGGCTTTCCGAAGGCTCTCCTTGGGCAAGAGGCATCCACCCCTCTACATTAAAAATAAACCTGGAAAAATAACAGCTTTGCTTCTTCCAAGTGGGAGTTTGTTTGGAAATGATTTATTCCTGGAAAGACATTGCTGTTGTTATATAAAGAAATAGAAAAGGGGCAAAATTGAATAACGTCTTTTAAAATGGCTCAGGCAGGGCTTGTGTTCCTCTGGAAAGGTGAAAGAAGATTTGCAGTTTGAGGGGTCTCTGCACTATTATTTGATGTTTTTTCCACATCCCCAACCAATATCCTCCTCCTTAAGCCACGCAGATGCTTCTCTGTGCTCCTTCCATCAGAAATGATAGAAGAACATCTGTACTTTCAAGGTCTGTTAATAAATGTGATGGGTGTGTAAATTACTGGCTTTGAGCTTTTTCAGGGACTCAGAGTTATGCCTGTTAGAAGCACCATATTTTATATTACAAGTTTGCAACACTGCTTCTTACCACTGTCATACATCATTAGTTTCTCTTCCAAAAAATGTCCTCTTCTAGGTGGCTTCACTGAAGTTGCCTTTTCCTGCAGCATCTTCCCTGAAGGGCAAAGTGCCGCTCAAGTATGCCCATGTGTTTGACTCCTCTCCCAGGAGGGATGCAGATATTAAGGATCACACTCAGTGCTCATAAAGGTCTTGTGAGTTTCCTTCAGGAACAAAAAACAAAAAAAGTGTATTTTGTTCTGCCCATGTGGGTTAGCATTCATTTCAGCAAGAAGTACAGTTATTAAGATTTAGCTCTAGTAGCAGGATGCCAGTTAAGTCCATATTAAAACATGGCTCAGCTGTTCTTTGTCAGCATTTAAGAGCCAGATGGCAAGGCCTTATGCTGACCTGCATCAATGGGAACGCACACTTTGATCTTCATTACTGGCTAGACAAGCTCACTCCCTCTACCTCCTTAGCCATGGAGCAGGCTGATAAGCTGTACGTTTGAATTCTCAGCCCTGCTTTGTCTCCCTTTATTCCCCCTGCTGAAAGGCTCCTTTTCGCTCTAAAGAAAGCTCTTTGTCATACATGGCCATTGCAGCCCAATCTGCCCCGGAAACGTTTCTAACCGATGGCTGTTTTGTGCCATGCACAAGTGAACAAAATGCCTAATATATTCTACCAGAGCAAACAAAATGCTCAATACATCATTCTAAATCCCTTTTTGATATTAACCTGGTGTAAAACTTATGAGAAGTAGATTTGGCAGTAATTCTTGTCACATTAAAAATGTACTTATTCCAGCAATAATGACCATGCTACACACTCTATCTTCACATAGCGTTTGTTGTATTCATTTGGACTGTGCTGGAGACACAGAGAAGGGTCAGAAAGTAAGAGGTGCAGAGCTGACATGAAACATGGAAGTCAGTTCCTAAGCCACAGAGCTGACTATACAAGGTCAGACGAGTAGGTGAAGCAGACACTTGCCCTGCTTGCTGGTTGGAGGGGTGGCATGGCACTAAAATGAGCACTGGTGTTCAGAAGAAACTAGAAGGTACAGATTTAAATACCTTCGACGATGGCATGATAGCTGTAAGTGGAAGCCCTATACTTAGAAAGATAACTGTCAGCTGTGCTCTCCAGCAAAGGGAAGGGATCTATTAATCCTCTTCAAAGATCTCCACCTTCATTGAAAGCGGTGGATTTTTCCTTTAGTTAATGTTGGAATCTCAAAGAAGTCCAAGCATCTTGAAAAGGGAGAGAGAATATTTACTCTTTGGGTCTAAAGAGCAAAATTACTACATACAAATAGTATTGCAGTCTTGAAATGTTGTAAGAATTTTTTCACATTAACTTCACAAGCAAGGCATTTGTCTAGCAGTCTGCCTTGCCAGCTTAACTTTCCAAGAAACCGATATCCTTAGTACACTAGTTATATCTTTCTCAGGATTTTTTTTTAAGTATATGGAAAACTCACTAAATGTTTGTTCTTTATCAAACTTCTTCAAAGTTTCTCAAGAAAGGAAGAATTTTTTTTTCCTCCTTTGCAATGTTTGTTCTACTTCTGAGTGTTACTCATTGCTAACATACTGGCAGGGAATATAGATAGCAGGGTATAGTTACAGATTTTCTAAATCTGAGTCACAGGAGGTCTTATGCAAAGAATATAATGTTCTTTAGAAGGAAATAATATGTTCGGTTTAGGACATTATGCAATGTAAAAATTAGCAAACCAAAAAGTGGCAGCGTCTTACCATATTCTTCACACAGAAAATGTGGCCAAAAATGCATCAATCTTCTGTGGAAACATATGAAGCCTCTAACATGTTTATTATGTTTCCTTTAGTACTGATCATGACTTCTTTTGAATATAGTTCCTCTTAACTTTGGTAACTTTAATCCCACTCTTTCTTACAAAAAGCACTAAATAAATAGCCTGGCATGTAGTCAGCTGCTGCACAGGCTCACTGAGCCGAATGCTACGGAGAGCAGGAGCTGGTTTGAAGATCACTGCGTATCTACTTTCCTATGTGAAAAGCCTCTCTCTTCTGCAGGTACTTCAGTTCTGGCTTGTTGCCACAGCACTTGCCCGTGGATGTGTCTAGCCATCAGCTGTACTTCAATTAAGCAGTGCTAAACAGAGCATATCTTCTTTCCACCTCCTCACTGGGCTCTTCACTGTCTTCTCACACTGTCACTTTGGGCTGCCACCTACTCAGGCCCTTATCTGGGTGATGTTTAAATCAGTGCTTTAAGTACTGTTGATCCCATTCAGAGGAACAGTGACAGGTCTGATCAGCGATGCCCACTCTGATTTGTTCCATGAAACATGAGAAAGTGGTTCAGGAAAAAATGGGAAAATCAATTTTGAAAAATTTCCTCATAGAAAATGAACAAACAAGAGAAAAAAAAGTAAAGGAACAAAACTTCAGACTTTGTCCTCCCTATTTTTTGTGGTTGTTAATGCAAATCTTTGTGTCACTGCGACCTGAAGAGTGGCTGTAATCCTTTGATTAAAGACAGGGGATAGAGGACTTTTCAAAATAGCTCTGAGTTTCTATGTTTTTTTTTCTATATGTGAAGAGTAGTTAAACAGCATCTCAGAAGTTATATGCAACTTTTTTATGCTTTAAATGTGACCCTCTGCAGCCACTCCAATGTGATTAGCAACCAGTGGCGGCTAGGAATCCTGCCTGGGCTACCCTGGGCATGCTTCCCCTGAAGAGAAACCTTGAAATCTTTCACTTACTTAGAAAGACATTCCCTACAGAGCTCTTCAAAGCGATTTCCTGATCCCCTTCACAAACTCTCCTTAAAATCATTTTGCTAGGCCACCTTGCAGACACATAGCAGCTGTTATTGTAGGCCAATTATGCTATTATTGGTGACAGTAGTGAGTGTTTTTCTCAGTGTTTCATCACTGTGTCTTGTCTCCTGATCTGTTTAAACTGTAAAGGCTTTGGGTCTCCTTTTCCGTGTACACTTAGCCCAATTGTGTCTGGTTCATAATGAGGATATTGAGGAGTCAGTAAAAGAGATACCAAAAAAACCCCAACTCTACAAAT
This sequence comes from Nothura maculosa, assembly GCA_032353885.1. Taxonomy (NCBI): domain Eukaryota; kingdom Metazoa; phylum Chordata; class Aves; order Tinamiformes; family Tinamidae; genus Nothura; species Nothura maculosa. Next base: position 1,208,349 of record JAUBOD010000537.1, read on the forward strand.
AATTAAAGTAATGAAGAATTAAATAACCGATTTAACCCCCATATTTAACATATATATATATATATATATATATATATATATATTTAGGAAGCAGTTTGTAGTGGAAAAGATTTCTATAGGAATAAACATTACTACTATTTTGCTCATGTGTAGATCTTTTCATTCATAAATTTCTGAGCAGTTTAATTAAAGAATTAAAGAGTCCAAGAACAAATAATTTCCATCTGAAATGGGTGGGATGCTGAGAGTGGAAAAAAATCAACTGCTTCCTAGTATCCCACTCTGACATTATCACTGCAGATCTTGGGTTAATTTTTCATTTTCAGGTGGCTAGCAATCTCAGTGTGAAATAGCTTCATTAAACAGATTCTCATCTGCTGTTTGGTACCTGAGCCTGTAGTTACCACTGTGTCCTTCGGTGAGTGTTTGCTGTGGGCATGTATCAGCAAATCACTGACTCCTGAAATGACTCAGTTGCTAGAAATGCTTGTGATGGTCTGTTTTCTTTCAGCAATAAAACTGGGATTCAGCTTCAGAGCTCAGCAATTTTCTCCTCATTTTAGCACTCATCAGATGTGGTAAAATAATTCTTTCCTCTAATTTCTTACTGATGGCTTTAAGGTTTCAGCTTTTTTCTGTGGGTTGGTAACCACCTCTTCCCCTTCTCTGCAATAAGTAGGGCAATCAATGCTGGTACTAATCACTCATCTTTGGCTTGGAGTCCGGCAGCAGAGTCCACAAAAAATGGTCTTTCTAGAAGAAAGCAGATAGCTGGTTAAATGACTTTTCAGTGGAAATTTGTCCCTTTGCCACCAGAGAAAGTGGAAGGATGAAGGTAATCACCTTCTCCCTGCTCGTCAGGAAGCACTTCCATGTTCCTCATCAGAGACCAACTGTCTGTGAGCAAAACTCCTGAGCTCTGAATGCTCTTCCCTGTTTACAGCAACCTGAGCAACCTCAGAGCAGCATCGAGATAATCTTGGGTATGTGTCAGCTGTCCACTCACCATGAAGAAGCCAGCCAGCCGAAAGGGCCAAAGGTTCTACAGGTGTGAGGTGTGTCTAGCTGTGTCCTTCAGCAGCTTTTTCAGTTGTAATTCCCTTTCTGTTCACCCTGGAACAGACTGTGGCTCAGAACCTTCCTCTACTTAAAAGATGTATGGAAAATCACACAGCTGTGAATCCTGGAGTTGTGTTTGGTGATAACTAAACAGTTTTGGAAGGAAATATGCTTGGGGAGACGCTTGAGCTTTTCACTTCAATAGGTCCATGACTTTCTGCAATGTTTTTGCCACCTTGTCCCAGCAGTCCTGGAATTCAGTGCTGGATCTGAATATTTGTGGATGTGAAACCAGGGTGACAGGGCCCCTTGATGCTACTCTCTTGATTGCCTGCAACACTTTAGCAAAAGGAAACTGTTCCCAGGGGTGATAAATCTTTCTCACAATCTTTCTCACAAAACTTTCTTCTATGTGAACTTGTCTATGCAGGACATAGTGAAACCAAAACAGCTTTTTCTGTGGTCTGCCTATGATGACAGAAAGATGGCAAACTTTTTGTGCCTTTCCCAAATGCTCTTCTTTTGACAAAGTCAACATGTTTTGCAAACACTGCATTGGTCAAAATAGCTGGTTTCATAAATACTAAAATTCAACTATATAAAGTGTTGGTAGTGGTTCAGTAAAAGATGGGTAAGCTGGCTTGTGGGAATTCATATATTTTCATGCACTGCTGTTCTTTGTGGAGCTCGGAATACAATAACCCTCTTGTCCAAGTTTGAAAAAACAGCAGAGATGTGTGGTACCTTACCCCTTAGTTATCTTTTCCTTTCTTTTCACTTCTGGTCCGACAAATAAATAAATAAGTAAAAGAGATAACTGGGCTTGATCAAGCATGACAAAGCAACTAGGAAACAAATATTCTCAATGCCTTCTGAAGTGTAAGGTAGGGAAAAAGGTAAAGATGAAAAAGCTAAAGAAAAGCTAAAGATCACATTCTAGCCAGAGGACAGAAATGTGCCAGCCATTCCACAGTGAGATCCTTGCAGAAAAGCAAATCCAATCATGAAGTATTCCATGCCAGCTGCGGGGACTGGAACCCAACCTATTCTGAGTCAAGCTTCACTTTCAGTGTCTTAACAGTAGAGAGGGGACAAGCTGTTTCTCCTGGCTTTTATCCTACTGATTAGCTCCCCTAATGGAGAATGGTGCTCCCTTCCAAGCATTTCCCATCTTCTTAAGCTATTTTTATCAGGAGGAGTTTTAATAGAATGTGCAGTATCCCAGAGGGAGGGAACTTGAGTAAATCAAGTTGTGGGCCTTGCTCCAAGCAGGAAATGGTTCTGACAAGTTTTCTTAGCTGTGTTTTGATAGCTTTAAGCACGAGTTTGCAGAAGCGGGAACCACCTTGCTCCCTGACGAGGTGCCTTAGTGCAAGTTGGTGGCCTGTTTGGAGCAGGCATGCCTGGGCAGCCAGCATAAATTGGCAAGTTATTTGAGTTGTTTTCTGAAGTCGTCCACGTCTGCGTAAATGGTTATCATCTCCCATTTCTCTCTCATTGAAATGAAAGCTGGAGGCAATGTATTCTTCTAAAAGTATTTTTTTTCCTGGGATATCTAGGACAGTGTAGAGTACACGAGAGACCGATGGGATCTTTTCTTTTGGGTTTGGACTCCATCCTGTGGCCCCAGGCAGACAGCAGGATCTGTAAGTAGGTTGAAATCTGGCTACAAAAACCACATCCCCTTTTAGCAGGCCCTTAGCACGGGCCAGGTAGGAGTTCTTTATCTTTTCCGAAGCCTGCACTGATTGCTTGACGATTCCCTGGCTATGCGGGTGTACCTTAGCGTGGCGCCTACGGTAAGCAAGGTTGCAGGCACGTTGCAAGCAAAGAGGGAAACCTCTGAGTGACGCAGTTTTATAGGAAATAGGACCCTGCCAAAGGACTGTGAAAACAGAAGTCAAATATTAACTCACCCTACATTAAAAACAAAAGAGGGGAGGCATTATTTCCTTAAACACGCAGTGTTAGGTGTCCATCAGGGAGGCTACAAGGAGTGCAGGATGCCTAGGGCACTGGGGCATTGGAGGCAGAGAGGTTTTCATCTGTTTGAACACGCCAGGGAGCTCAGTGCGATGGCCAGTGCAGTGGCACGGGGAAGTGGCCCACAACCCTTCACCTGGCCTAGCGCCAGCCTTTACCACCCCACTGCCCCCATGTCACCATTTTGATGGTACTGTGGAGACAAGCAATGGTGCAGCCTCTGGAGAAGCCCCTGCTGCCTGCAGAGTGAATTCATTTATTTGGGCCCTAACCTGAGACCTGCAGGGCCTGCAAGCAGGACCTGCTGGGCTTGCAGTGTCGTGGCGGTGCTGGAGGCCTTGCCACTATGTCGCCTGGCCACCATGTCGTGCCATGAAGCCTCGCCGCTCCTCAGTGCACCCCTCAGCTTAGTGTTCCTCTCTCGACCAAAAGCAGTAAAAAAGAGGAGAAAAGGAAAGGTGAAAAACAACAGAAAGGGGACAGATGGTAAAGGTCACCCTTTAGTCATATATAACAATATTACTATGGGACAAAAAACAAGATGGAAGAGGTCAGTGAAGAATGAGTGATGGAAACCCTGGTGAGCTGCTTGGTTGTCATGTCTGTCTTTCCATGGCCCTGATGGAGCAGCTCCCCAGTAAGCTCCAGCTGAGTGACAATCCTGATGCTGGCAACCCCTCCACAGCTTTCTCCTCCTCCTTCTCCCTGTGCTCCCAATTTAGAGCTGTCTGCTCAAGCTCCACCTTTTGGCAACTAGAAAATGTGTCCCTCTGATGGCATAGGAGTACTGCCAAGCTTTGACAGCTGAGAAATGCCACTTAAAGAAAGGGATTTTGTTGTTTTCCTAGCACCTCTCGCCCATCCATGGTCTGCCTGCTGGAGGAGCTGTGCAGTTAGCTTGATCAACCTTTGCATGTGAGAAAAAGTTTCTTACTCTACAGGAAAAGTTCTTGGGCTTACTGGAATAAGGCAACAGAAGGGTATGTAAAGCTCCTCCTGGCCCACTCAGGACTGGGGCACTTCTACAAGAAGGCGCTTGCCTGGTTTTCCTCTACATGGCACCACTCACATTGCTACCAGGCTCTCCAGCGCCCTTGTGTTGGGGTGGGGAATGGAAGAGCCAAAAATAATCTTCCGAGAAGCTGTTGCCCTGCATGTGGCTACAGATCTACAGTGTGTTTTTTTTGCATTGCCATGGAAATTAAGTGATCACTATCAGCTTAATGGCACCGAGGTGGAACGATGTAGGGAAAAGTCAAAACAGGACAAAATCTTTCCCTCATGAGTTTCCAGTGAGAGAGATGAGTTAAATAGACCATCAGGGCTGCAGTATGCAACTCTCTGAAGGCCCCACTGGTCAGCAGGAGTAATGTCTTTGATATCTACAGCACATTGAAACTTTCCAACCTGCCCCTTGCAAAAAAGAAGTTCCTCACACAAATGCTTCCTAGATATGAAGGTAGAGCTGCTGTGTGTGGCATGGGTGTAGCACTCTGCAGGAGAGGGACAGGCACGGCTGAATGATCACAAGCCTGTTTCTCTCTCTCTTTTCACAGACCCAATGTTAAATTCTGGCTTAAGGTTTCTTTATTTACCAGCCAGAGTGAAAGCCTCTGATACGGCTTATGCAGTGCTTTTAACAACCCGTATAGCTGCCTGCGTAGCTCGTGGGTGGAGGCCAGGTGAAAGGCGAGTTTGGCCAACAACAGCTAAGCCTCCTTAGGAGAGATGTAAGGTCAAGAGCAGCAGTCCCAGCTCTTCCTCCTTTCCCTGTCTCCCAGGTATTTGCTATGGTCTATTACTTTGTCCTGATAGTGGTATTTCTCTGATCCTCTTGTGAGTTGAGTCACTTCATGAAGATAGTGAGGAACTACCCCACAAAGAGAAAGCAATCCCCCTACCACTGGATTTGGGATAGGAAACCCATTGAAAAATACCCAGACAAGCTGCCGTGAGGAAAGGCTGAAAGCAGGAGCTGGGGAGCAGCAGGGATTGGGAAAGCAGTTGGCAGGTTGTCTCCTTCCTCGAGCAGCAGTGAGTTGCAGGAGCCAACAAGCTGCCTTGCCTACCTGCACCCAAACTGCTCATGGGCTTCTGGAGCTGCCAAACCCAGCAGGAAGGGCAGGTCTCAACGGTAGCTCCATCCTTCTGCGAGGCAAAGAGCAGCTGGGCCAGAGCAGGTGGTGGGAGCTACTGCACAGTGGGTTTAATTGGGCCTCTGGCTTTAGTGAAGATGAGTGGAAAATAGGACAGAAGAGAAGAAAACAGAGGAGGAGAGAAACGGAAAGAAAAAAGATTTTCCATAAGTTCACAGTTAGTCATTAGCCCCACATCTTGTTTCTGTTGCTAAATCCCATTCTCTGTGCCACTGTGGTTAAATGATTTGTTTTGAAACTTTTGGAAGCGAAAAGAATAAAATAAAACCCAAAAAAGAAAAAAAAATGGTTACTTTACAACAGT
>JAUBOD010000537.1:1234749-1246177 GCA_032353885.1 Nothura maculosa
GGGGTTATTCCTCCCCAGGTGCAGGACCCTGCACTTGTCCTTATTGAACCTCATGAGATTCCTCTCTGCCCAACTCTACAGCTCTGCCCAACTCTGCAGTCTCTGTGACTTACCCTTTCCTGGTCATTGCTCAGCTTGGCAGTCTCCTCTTTCAGCAAACCCCGTGACAAGGCATTGCCAACAGAGCACATTCCCATGAACATAACTACACGGTTATACATGAGGCCTTCCTGACAGTCCCAGTGTCAATTTTTATTAAGGTGATGAGCGTGTCCTGTGCCTGAAATGACATAGGGATTGCCCTGTGCTCCTGTATGTTTATGCTTGCAGAAAAAAGCACTTCCAATTTTCACCTGGAACTGTGTAATGTCATTAAACTAACTTTCACATGCTGAAGAAAGAGCAAATATACTGTTGTTGAAAGGGCGGATTTAAGATGTCTTGGACTACCCTGACAGCTGTATAAATATCTATTGCAGAAACTGCAATACTGCCCTCTCTTTCTGGGCTGAAATATGCACCTATGAGCTTCTTTACCATGAATTCAGAAATGCAGACAAACATTTTGGGCTTCTGATACAAAGTTTTGAGCAGCAATAAAACTAGATGTCTTTTGTGTTGTAAATGAAGGCATGTTTTGCTCAGCTAGATGCAAAGGAGGCAGATGGTTGTTATCCCTTAGTGTCTGTTTCACAAATAATTTTTGTCAAATTTATAAGCAGTCAGTGTAACTGTGGAAAATCTAGTTATTTTTCTTTTTCTTTTTTTTTCTTTTACCTAAAAACAGCTCACTTGTAAGAGGAACATTAATTTTTTTTTTGAAAATGAAAGTTACTGAGTTACTGACTATGAGGACTCGTAACCTATTCATTTTCCCCTGAGCTAGTACAGGAACAGCAGCTGCAGTCCTGGTTTTCTCAGTACACTTTGTATTAGTCTAAAAGGAGACTTAGTGTAGACTGTAGTCCCAAGCAGATCCTGGGCAAGACAAAAAGAGGGTGATAGATATTGTCTGTATGGAGTGTGTACATCCAATTATCTACAGAAAGACAGAAAGTTGCTATATATACTTTTGCTTTTCTTAATTTCATATAAATCATAAGGAATGTCTTATAGTTACTGATAAAATTGCTTGGTTGCTGTTGCTAATTGCTTTGCCACTCTGTTAAATGCAACTCCCTTCTCTAAAATATTTTTAATGTTTTTTTTTCCGTAGCAAAATGATGGATATCGATCCTTACCTCTCTTTGGTCATGTTGGCTTTGACAGTTTGCCAGACCAACTGGTTAACAAATGCATCAAACAGGGCTTCAGCTTCAACATTCTTTGTATTGGTGAGTAGTGCCTGGGGGTCTTACGGCTTTAATTGTAAACTGTTCCTCTCCTTAGCAAGTGACTGACAATCCAGTTGCAACCTTAAATGCTTTCTTTAATGTTAAGTATGAAATATGATTCCACTCCTTTCTCTGGCTTTGTTTTACTCACGTGCACACATGCACACTATTTTCTTTTAATATTTGGCACGTTAAACATCTTGCTTAATGTGAATATCAAAAATGTCAAAGATGGGTGCCATGTGCTTTTTGATTTATGAATCTTTTCAGTAAAATGAGGTACACTCAATTTTTATTGTATGAAACATTATTTTTACCGTAACAAAGAGTTTTGGATCAAAAAATCCTAAAGCCCAAGGTGCATAATTCAGAAATACTGAATTTGAATACAGTATTCTGAAATACTGAAATACTGAATACAGTATTTCTGTGCTTCTTAGTTATTTTATTACCCTTGCTTGCCCCTTTTTCTTTTAATTCTAGGAGAAACTGGAACTGGGAAATCAACCCTGATAGACAGCTTGTTTAACACCACTTTTGATGACCCGGTGTCAACACATTTTCAGCCAAATGTACGACTTAGAGCCCGGACGTATGACCTGCAGGAAAGCAACGTTCATTTGAAACTAACCATTGTAAACACGATGGGATTTGGAGACCAGATAAACAAAGAAGAGAGGTAAATGTCGAGTAGCTGTTGTGATATTGCAAGATTCTAGTCTTCAGTTGCGGTTCAACTGCATGCTGTTTTTTTTCCCTTTGGGTTTTGTAGTAAATTTAAAAAATATATTCAAAATTGGTTGTATGTTTTCTTGAGATACCAAATCAGACATGGTTTGATTATCTTGGAAGTGACTGGAGAAATCCCTTTCAACCTTGCCCCCTCATTTATATTGTAAGCTTTTACAAATATATGTCAATAAAAGATGTAATTGTCACTGGAATTTCTTTTGGGATGTGTGGAGGAAACAGGAATAAGGTCAATAAGGGGCTTTAAAAACAGCCAAATGTAAGTATAAACATTGTATAAAGTAGATCTACAGAGATTTTTAAAAATTAAGTGGAACATATTAAAGACTTCAAACTGGTAGAAAGATCATGTGTATTTTTGAAAACTATATTTTGAATAGCTTCATTGAAATGTAGAAGGATAAAGTTGGTGTAACTTAATGTCTTTTGAGTCTCTCTTTTTATGAATCAAAGATTTTAAGATATCAGACTGTTTTTCAGTGAGTGTTGTTTCTTCCACCTTAATTCTAAAGAAATCTTACAATCCTTGGTGTTAAACAAAAGCCACGTGATGGCAGTTAGAAATGAAGATTAGAGAGTCATTTTAAGGTTATCAGGAGAGCTATGGCTTGTGACACAATTGAAAAATAACTTCTGCTCATGATTGATGAATAAGATGTTAATAAATACTCATAAAGATAACAGATTTTAATGTATGGTAAAACTTTATAGTGTGAGGAGTTATCCTTTAATCCCCCTGTATTAGTTTTGTGTGCAACAACTACTTCTATGATTTCATTGCTATGATCTCATTTATAAATTTTGTGTAACAGCAGAACAGTAAGGGCCGCTGTTTATACAGCCAGCAACACTTTCTTATTGATAACAGATTACAATCTGTTTTTAAGCAAGATAAAGAATACTTAAACTGCTCTTACATTGCAAATGAGATTTTCATTCTTCTCTTGTGTTCTTCCTTTTCAATGTGTTTATTGGTTAAGAACTCTGTGTACAGTGCTTCATTTTCAGAAGACGTAAGAAGTCCTGTTTCTTGGCAGTGGTGCTTACATTTTCTTTTCTCGTGTTTCTGAGAGTCCTTTAGTTGCACAGCTTGATTGCAGAAGTTTATAAAACATTCATTGGGAAGATCAGTAATAAGCATAAGTAATTATACAGAGCTTTTCCACTGACAGTAACTAGGGAATGTTTTAGTGACTACGTGGTTCTTGTTCTTCAAGGAGCAACTCGGAAATTAAGATTATTCAGTACATTTAATTTTCATTTCTGCTATTTAGGTAGTTGAGCATCCTGTTGGGATGTAAACAAAACCCACAAAGCAGTAAGGCAGGAATTTCCTTCTTGCTCTGTTTAGGAGTAGCTAATCTCTGGTCATTGACAGTTATTTTATTTCTTCCAGCTATCAGCCAATAGTGGATTACATAGATGCACAATTTGAAGCCTATCTCCAGGAAGAACTGAAAATTAAGCGTTCCTTACACAGCTACCATGACACCCGCATCCATGTCTGCCTCTATTTCATTTCACCTACAGGCCATTCCCTTAAAACTCTGGATTTGTTAACCATGAAAAGCCTTGACAGCAAGGTAAGACTCTGAAATGAAGGCAAAAGAATTTGTCATGGTTTCTGAAGCCTCTTGTAGCTTCTAGATCCTACCTGTATATTTACAAGTTAAAAGGATAGGGAGATGCATCCTTTTAAGACAAGGATTAAAAAAAAAAAAAGCAGCACGTTAAATTAAAAAAGCATATAATTTTTGTAACAAAGCATTTAAAATCTTACTATGATTAAATACCTTACTGTGATTAGATAGAATAGCCTCCAAGTGTGCTGTAGGTTGTTTTTTTTTCTTAATAAAGCTTATTTCTAGTTCACTATCAAATGTTTGGGGCTGCTGGAAGTCAGCAGGATTTGTTTGGATATGAAGCAGTTTAGTAGCACTATGAAGAAGTTTATTATAGTAACTGAAGAAGCGAGTGGCATGGAGAAAAATAATTCTCCCCATGTGGCTTTCTCCAAGATAGGCTCAGTCAGTGTTTTAACCTTCATGACTTGATTTGTTTTGAAAGATTTAAAATAGCAGTGTTGAGTAACTGTAATTACTTGCACTTACCAAATTCTTTTTTTGTATGTGTAAAATCAAGCTATGTGAAACAGATGAAGCTAAATATTTAACCCATTTTAATGCCTCCAATATCATTTGGGTTTAATTTGTTAAAATACTGACAAATTTGAAAACTTCAGTATGCCTCTGGTAAATACGTTACCATTTCCTCTGCCTTTTAGTGGAGCCTTTGCTGCTAAATTCTCCTTGTTCATGATGTTTTCCTTGAGGATGAGTGTCAGGTCAGCGTTCTCTTTCACCTTGGTGCTGAGGAGCACGTTGGGTGTCCCTGTGGTTTCGCTGTGTGTGCAGGGTGGCAGGGCTACAAGCAGTCCCATGCTCCCAGCTCTCCCAATAGCACTGAGCAGGGACAGGAGCAGCAGGTAGGGAGCTAGTAGGGTGGTAGGGAGGAGTAGGAAGGTTTATTCCAGCTGTGGTGCTGGTTTACTCCAGCCTAAAATGTTGGTGAAACTACTGTGAGATCTGCCCTGAGAGCTGAAGAACCTTTATGTGGGAGGACAGGCCAGCCTGTTGGAGCACATTGTGCTGCTCCAAGGGAGCTGTGAAGCTGGAGGTTGTAGCAAACCACTAACCTGGTTTCTTGGTTGCCTTAGCTTTACAGTGAAGACTGAACTCCCTTAAGAGTGGTGTATCCCTTCCAAAACAGGAATAAATAGCTCTGTGAGTCGCAGCATCCCGAAGAGTAGACATTCCATCAGGATAAAAATAAAGTAATTTTACTGTGTGGACTTTTAGCTTCTAGCCATCTTTAAGTATTTAGGGCTTTCCTTTGGCCCAGGAAGAAAATAAATGGCATGTAGCTTCATTGTTCTCTCCAGTTGCAGTGGATTCTGTGTTCAATCTTACTACCAATCATTCCCATATGTATACTGTGAGTGTGTGTGTATGTTTATATACATATATACACACACACAAAAATGAGTGTATATGTATTTACTCTAGTTTGTTTTCTGTCTAATTATGGAATGTGTGTGTGATGCTTTAATTACAGTATTCTCCCGGTGGTCCTTCCAGGATGTGAATTATCTTGGCTAATCCACTGAGTGCAGTATTCCCTAAAGAGAAGGTGCTACAGCAGTAAGCTTATATCAAGGGTATAAATCTACATCAGATGTTGTCTTCAGTATCCACTTCCTAAATCAGCTGCAGTGTGTACTGTGTACTATGCATTTGTCGTGTGTATTTGCTGCAAAACAGGGCCAGATTACAAAGATCAGAGATAAAGAGGATACTTGGAATAGGGTGAGCTCACCCTGTATTCTGTTTATGGTCATTGGAGAGGAACAAACATATCTGAGAGCAATTCATTTTTTCCCCTTGCTTATAAGTTTAAAGACTAACTAGCTTGCCACCTGACTTTCAGACACTGGAAAGCAGTTTTGCTTAGGTCTGGAAAGTAGTTTTACTTAGGGATCAGTAGAGGTCAGCTGGTTTTCATCCAGGAATTAAGGAAATCCACTTCTGTATGTTTTCTTGTTATGAACTAGCAAGTATTCATACCTGTGTTTTTGGGTTACTGTTGTAGAATTATGTACAGATCACTAAAAGGTCAGGAAACCAGGTGAGTGTGTCTTGTGGGGTTTGGGGTTTTCTTCTTCGTGCATGGTCTTTGGAAATTCCTGTCCTGATTTGTATTTAATGCATGAGAATAAGGAATTTGGAGGAAATTATTCCGCCAAAATATTATTCAAACAGAAGATTATGTACTTGAGAGCTTAGTGCAAATCTTAATACACAGATGCCTATAAATATACTTAAATTACCCTGCAAGTTATCGACCAGGCATAATTCCAAGTGTGTTTTTCCTTCTCTAATACCAAAACATCTGCTGCCTCCTTATGCTTTACTCTAAGATGTGTTAATTCAGAGTAATAATATGGATTCTACTTGCCGGGGAAATGATGATCCATTACATTTCAGATAGCAGGGTGATCGGAAGGCTACTTTTAATGCTGGTTTTAATGCTACTTTTAATGTAAGGTTTATCTCGGTGATTTTTGTGTGGTCATTTTAATGAAACACGTTTCTGCACTGCTAGTGAATGGGGCAGCCTCAGCTGTTTCTTCCTCTTGTGTGTGTGTGTGTGTGTTCAAGTGTTTTGGGCAACTAGTTAGTTCCCTTGATATGGGAACCTATTTAAACCGAACCCTTAAGATATTTGTGTGGTTAGGGATCTGTTCAGTAATCTCTGTCCCTACTCTGTTGCACAAACTTAGCTCTACCTGCAAAAGAGCAGCTATGGGGAAGAGAAAAGGCAAGGATGTTGTTTTTGTTGCAAGAGTATATTTTTATGTGGGATTAAAGTCTGTAATCATGGCCTGCAGCTTTGTAGCATAATTCAGTTTGGTAGCAGTGAAAAGTGTTAGCTGAAGATAAGGTTGGTAAGAGTCTGCTGGTTTCTAAGGATTGAATTTGCATTCTGAATATTTAGTGTAAAAACTGGTGAGGAAGATGCTTGAGTCTTGGTCATTGCTGCATGGGACACGCAGGTAGGAGTGAAGCACAGTGCTGTGCTAGTGTCTAGGCTGAGCTGTGGGGAAGAGTGGTGAGATGAGGAAGATGTTACAGCTGAAAGGAAGCCAAGAAGTTCAGTGGCAAACCTGATGGTGCTTCCAGCTTGCTTTGGTTTGTGTGTTTAAACCACTGATTTTCACTTAAAGGCCAAACCACATCCCCCAAATCTATAAAGCAAATATATTTATAACCCTGTTAAATAGAGTGTTTTGGGGCATTTAGTTAGTAAATAGGTGCTGCTGCTCTTTTCCTGAACTACTCACTGTGTGAGGTCTTCTTTTTTCCAAAGCAGTTAATTCTGAGCAAGTTCACTAAATAGTGTGGTGTTGCTTTGTGCCAGTGATGCTGGTGAACAGAGCGTGCAGGGAGTGCGAAGTTTCCTTGATTGCTTATGGAACCCATCAGTTATCAACCAAAGAGGAAGTTTTAAAGAGCTTCTTGCCACACATTTTAATGCATCAACTGCCACCTTGATACCAAAGCCTCACACATTTCCTGGATTTCTGTCATTCACAGGTGAACATTATACCAATCATAGGCAAAGCAGACAGCATTTCTAAAACGGAGCTGCAGAGGTTCAAGGTCAAACTCATGAGTGAATTGGTTACTAATGGTGTCCAGATCTACCAGTTTCCAACCGATGATGAAACCGTTTCTAAAATCAATGCCATCATGAATGTGAGTAAACAGCCACAGCATTGGTTTTTTGTTCTTAGGCACCATCCTTATTGCAAAGTTCTGTCTGCTCTTTCGTGATGATTTTGAGACTTAGGGTTTTGCATTTGTAACAAGCTACCTGTTTGTTTTTCTCTGTACTTATACTTGAGGAAAAACTCATTTGTTCTTACGTCCCTTTCTCATGAGTCCTTGTATCCCTCTGCTGTTGATCCTTCACCTTTTACGAAAATTTTCTCATTTTCTCAGCCTTACACTCAAATTATTTTAATTTCTGGTTAATCAATGTATAATTCTTAATATAGACAAACAGGTTGGCTTTGCTCTTTTCCATAGTGAATGCTAACTTACATCTGCTAGGGAAGATATTCATGTCACTCATTTCTGTTTTTCACTTATTTATTTATTTTTTAATGATGGTGTGTCTTTTTTTCCATCTGCTTTTTCATTTGTTACTTTCTTTCCCGATTTGCTTTGGGCATAAAAAGTGAGATACCATTCTCATGTTATTATTTTTAAGGAACTGTTTTGCATCCAGATTGCCTCAGCAGTATGTCAGCTTCAACTAGGCTTGTGAAGCTACTCGCCTTCCTCCTGAGCCTGCTGTTTGAATTTGCTGTTCATGTGCATGTGTTCTCATCTTCAGTTTCAAAGCAGGGAGAAGGACCTGGTGTGCAGAGGTATAGGGACCTGCAATCCAAGCGTCTCTGTCACTTGTGGGCAGTTTTCTTTTCCATTTTGTTTTTCCTGCAACTTGGCCAATTTCATGTTCTTCTAATGATTTATTTTCCAGTTAATGGTGTTTTCTCTGTGGATGGTAGTTGTGGGTGAGCCAGGCAGTACCCAGGCTGTATTTCTGGCCTCTTGGCAGCCCCCCTAACAGTGGCAGTACCTTGGGTTCGAGCCTGTGGTTGTGTCATGGCCCCTACTGGTGACTTTAGCTTTGGTCACACAAGTTCTAGAGTTTATTTACTGACCTTTTCCATTCAGAGCATGGTGAGGGCCCTTCGCACACTCTTGGCAAGCTGGCACTTCACCAAATCACAGAATCAGGTTGGAGGGACCTATGGAGATTACCTAGTTCAACCCAACTTGCTCAAGTAGGGTCATCCAGAGCAGGCTGCCCAGACCATGTCCAGGCAGATGTTGACTGTCTCCAAGGAGGGAGGCTCCGCAGCCCCTCTGGGCAGCCTGTGGCAGTGTTTGACCACCCTCCCAGTTAGAAGTTCTTATGCTTAAATGGAATTCCCTCTATTTCAGTATGTGCCTGATGCCTCTTGTCTATCCCTGGGCACCACTGAGAATGGTTGGACTCTGTGATTTTTGCTTTCCCCATCAAGTACTTATACACAGGCACCTTTTCTCCCCTATGAACCCTCCATAGCCCCTGTTTCTAGGACAGACAGTCCCAGTCCTCTCAGGCTCTTGCTATATTTGAGATATTCCACTTCCTTAGTTTTCTTGAGGTCCTCTGCTAGATTTGTTCCAGAGTGTCCATATGTCCCTTGACCTGGGGAGCCCAGAACTGGACCCAGCTCTTCCAGACATCCTTCCAGAGGGGAAGGATCGCTGCCCTCGACCTGCTCTTGGGCTTCCCAATTCAGCCCTGGATGCTGCTGGCTGCCTTTGCCACAGCAGCATGTGCTGGGTCATGCTCAACTTGTTGTCCACCAAGATAGCCACGGCCTTTCTGCAAAGCTGGATTCCAGCAGATTGGCCCCAGCCAGGACTGGATCATGGAATTATCCTTCCTAGGATGCAGGACTTGGCATTTCCCTTTGCTGAACATAGTGACGTTCCCGCCAGCCCATTTCTGCAGCCTGTCCCTGTCCCCAGCCTGTCCCACACCACTTGCTGTCTCATCCAACTTTGCATGGAAGTTTGACTTCTCTATCAGTAGCTTAATTAGCTACTCATCTATTTGTATGTTTTTTTCCAGCTTGAAACTACTTTATGACTACAATCTTCGGATTTTCCTGAAAAGATGTTTTTATTTTCCTGCAGTTTTTCAACCATATGATTTGCTATTCTTAAGTAAGAATGCTAAGAGAGAAAACTCTATGGGTGTAACTTTTTCAGGGACATTTACCATTTGCTGTAGTAGGGAGTACAGAAGAGGTGAAGGTTGGAAACAAAATGGTGAAAGCTCGTCAGTACCCTTGGGGCATCGTGCAAGGTAAAGGAATTCTCTCTCTCTCTCTCTCTCTCTCTCTCTCTCTCTCTCTCTTTTTTTTTAATGAGAACTAACATTTTCCTTAAATAAAAAAGACCACCAAAACTAAAAAGGAGAATATATATTTGCCAATCTGCCACATTGCTTGTATTTTGCATGAACGGTTTAAAGAATTTAACAATTAATATTTGAGGACCCAGCTGGTAACTTTATCAGAACATCTTTGGAATCAAGCTGTGAGATGGCATGTGCAATACTTGGATAAGTTAGTATTGTAAAAGTAGTTCTAACAGTACTGAACTTTAAAGATTTTTTTTCATTGTTAGAATGCAGTACTAAAACCAAGAAGTTTGTCATTCAACTCAAAAAGGAAATCATGAAATATTGGATCATGCTCAAAAAATCTTAAATTTAATGCTTACATGTGAATATAGATATTAAGATGAGGCTGAGTATAAAAATTCCTTTGTTTATTTTCTTTGCAGAAAGTATATTCAGTTAACAAAATGAAAAATATCCAGTGCTTTTTAAATGCATTTTCCTAGTTTTGCTGCTTGCCCATAATAATTAAATCTCCTGCTTTTAACTGAGCAGTGGAAAATGAGAGCCACTGTGACTTTGTCAAGCTTCGTGAGATGCTGATTTGCACAAATATGGAAGACTTGAGAGAGCAGACCCATGCACGGCATTACGAGCTGTACAGACGCTGCAGGCTGGAGGAGATGGGCTTCAAGGACACCAGCCCCGAGAACAAACCAGTCAGGTGAGGGACTCCCATGTCTCAGTGTCCGTTCAGTTCACATTTGCCTCTATCAACATGGAGTTTTTTCCAAGGAGAAGGAATTAGTTTCATAGCAGAGTAAGTATATTTCCACTCACTCACTTATGCTCTGCACACTGGTCCGTCAAGATAAGAACGTTGCTTTAGAAGACATGCAGACTACTATTTTCAAAATAATACTGTTTTATAATAAAGCTAAGGATTTTAACTTTCATTATGGAGAATGTTTACCTTCTTTAGAAACATACATTTTATGCCTTCTAAATAACTTTCATCACATATTAGCTTGCTGTTTTTTAATTGGAGTCAGAATTCAGAAGGATCTCAAGCAAAAACTTTTACCAAATCTTTGGTTACATTGTTAAATTCCCACCTTATCTGCCATAATGCCAAATGTCTATCTTGACTTTTCAGATCAAGAAATGCCTTGTTAGACTGTACAGAAAGTTAATAGAGGATTCAAAAGGAAAGTAAGGCATAGAGACACTTGTTTCATGTAATAAAGCTGTTTTCTGCAGATGTTTACTATTTTTGTATCTGACCATGTGATGTTTTATTACCAATTCTGTAATCTCCTAAATTCCAGCTACTCTCTTCCGACTACTTCATGGTTGTTTGGGTTGTTAGTGCAAGACAGTCAATATGTATCACCTGGAAGTACCTAAGGCTAGTACACTTGGAAGGTCCATGAGGATACTCCTCACAAGCCAGGAGGGATAGTTAAAAAGGTGTAAGGACATAGGCAGAATTTTGGGGTATTGCACTCTTTGGATCAAGACTACCAGAACATAAAATGCCATCCACAGGCTATTAATTCTGTTGGCACAGAAGCATTGGCATAGATTCATTATGATTGGAAAAGACCTCTGAGATCACTGAGTCCAACCATTAGCCTCTCAACACTATACCTGTTAAACCATGTTCCTAAACCACGTGCCATGTCCTGTTGCTTCAGAACATCTTGTTTATATTGGGATTTTATTTAAAAAAAATGTAGTTACATTGGATAACTGAGTAATAGTAATAATTAGTATAATTTGAATTCTTGGGTCGTTATAATGAATCTCATTCTTACACC
>JAUBOD010000537.1:1268338-1282508 GCA_032353885.1 Nothura maculosa
GTTCTTGCATTGCTGAGCAGGGAGCTCTGCTTCCTTCCTTGGCTCTGGCTGAAGGATATTACTAGAAAGCTCAGAGCTCTTGTCCAGCCCTCTCAAGATGATGCCCTTTTGGTCTCAGGTTGGCATGTGAAGTTCATGCCATGGGATTTCAGAGCATTGGGGAGATGGGTTTAGGGTGAGGGAGTGCATGTGGAGGTGTTCTCCTTGCCCTCGGTGCCAGGGAGGAGGGCCCTGAGAGGAAGAGGAAAAGCCACCTGTTCCACACACGTCTCAGAGGTGGGTGTCTGTGCTGCCATTTTGGGGTCTCAAGCACGGCACACCTTCTACAGAACCAGAGCTACTGGCAAAAGGTGGCATTCACTTGCATAGTGGTGGGAAAAGAATCCTTGAGCAGAATTTGTTGCGGCTCACTCAAGAGGCATTTAATATAGGTATGAAGTGGAGGAGGATCAAACCAAGATCACTAGGGATGAGCCTAGCGGCAGCAAGGCCATATTGAGGGAGAGCTCAGGAACACAGCTGAAGCGCCTCTACTGCAATGCACACAGCGTGGGTGGCCAGTAGGAGAAGCTGGAGATGTTAGTGCATGAGGAAAAGTAGGGCATACATGACCTCTCTGAGACTCAGTGAGTCCACTGTGTGGGCTGGAGCATTGCCGTGGACAGCTCTAGGCTCCTCAGAAGGTGCAGGTAAGGAAGGAAAAGCCTGGAAAAGGGCTGTTGGGAGAGGTGTTTTTAGAGGCCATTTCGGACACAGTGAGCAGGAGCACGCCGTTCCTCTAAGCTGAAAGATGAGTGAGGCCGCAAAATGACAGGCCGGGCTGAATGGGGAACTATCGCTGAG
Organism: Nothura maculosa; assembly: GCA_032353885.1. NCBI lineage: Eukaryota > Metazoa > Chordata > Aves > Tinamiformes > Tinamidae > Nothura > Nothura maculosa. The sequence goes on from JAUBOD010000537.1 coordinate 1,269,182, forward strand.
GAGTCACGGAATCCAAAAGAGATCTTTCCCCCTTTGCAAGAAGGCTCTGGCCACTGGCAAAGACAACAAGGAGGTTGCTAAGGTATGGAGAGAGGAAATGAGAAAGGCAAAAGATTGTCTGGAACTCGTCTGCCCGCTGTTGTACAACACAGCAAATAAACTTTTGCTAACACACGAAGAAGAGGAGGCAGCAGAATAATCTCCACCATTTACTGAACGTGTTGGGGAACGCCAACGTGCATTCACCAAGGGAACTGATGCTTGACTAACCTGCATGCCTTTTATGATGGATTGACTGGCTGCATAGATGAGGGCAAAGTGGTTGATGTTATCCTTGTGGACTTGAGCAAAGCCTTTGACCCTCAAAGCTCCAAGAGACTCAAAGCTCAAAGAGGGTCAGCTCTGCTTGAGGCCGTGTGCTGCCGAAGCAGCAGCAATGGCTGTCATGCGGGTTGAGCGATTTTCTAGTCTGTGCTGCTGCAGGTCCCGACAGGTGAAGCAGCTCTGGCTGGACACGCTGCTCAGATGAGCCCTGCCAAGGCACTCAGATGTCAGTGTAACCAGCGGAAGGGCCGAGGCTGCTGCCCTCATAGCCCCTCCCAGGGGACAAGGGATGCAGTGTGGGCCTTTCCTCCAGCCCACCCAACTCCCACAACATCCTGCCCGGTGATCCTGCATGGAGCAAGAAGCTTCCAGGATCCCAGGTAGAGCAGAGCCCAGCCCCAGGGCCAAATGTGTCCCTTCCTCGCTGCAGGAGCTGCTGGCTCTTCTGCACAAAAGAGACCCTTCCAGGAAGGGCATCTTCAGGCTTGCAGCCAGTGTGAGGGTGCACAGGGAGCTGAGAGAGTAGCTCAACTCCAGCGGGCCCGTTGAGCTGGCCACCAGGCTGGCATTGCTGCTGACGGTGGTGCTGAAGGTGAATTCTGCTGCTGTGGGCCAGGGGCAGCGTGCAGCCAAGGGGCAGGTGCCCCCTTCAGTACCCAGGCTGAGCAGGGTGGCACTCGCACAGCTTAAGTCACCTGCAGACACCCCTACTGCTTCCCACTTTGCATAGAATAAGTTTTCACTTGACCAAGGGATTTGGTGTTCCTTGGGTTCTGCCCCTGATTGCCTCCTGCCCCCAGGAAAGCCCCTGCCTCTGTCCCCTCCTCAGGATGCCCCAATGGGAGGAAGGCTGCCATGGAGAGCTGCAGGACAGGCTGAGAGAAGCTGCCTCTCCTCGCTGCCTCAGAGCCACACGCTGGACACGTCCTGGAGCATTCCTCTGCTCTGGCTCACAGCATTTTGCTGTGCTCAGGAGCAGCTTTGAGGGCATCTGGCTCCACATTCGCTGCCTCCCAGTGAGGTCCTGCCGCAGGGAGGCTGCCTATCTGCTCCCTGCTGGAGGTATTAGCTTCATCCACGGGCCTTGACCTTGCAGGACTTTGTGAGGAGCATCCCCTGGAAGCTCCTTGTGGCAGACCTCTATGAGAGGTGGCTGCTTGCCCTGGAGAGGCCAAGCCATGAGGGGAAGATTGCAGCACTGCAAGAGTAAGTGTTATCCCCAGGGCCGCCGCTGGGGCTGGAAGGAATGAGGAGATGCCCCTGCAGCCAGCCCTGCTTGCACCTCTGCCTTGTGCTCCCTCAGGTTGGCTGCAGAACTGCTGCTTGCCAACCTGCTCTTGCTGCAGCACCTGCTCTCGCTGCTCCTGCACATCAGTGAGAGTGCTGTACACAACCACATGCATGCCAGGAACCTGGCCATCTATGTGGGGCCCAGCATGCTGAGCCTCAATGCCGACGGCGTGCCACCCCTGCACGTGGAGGCTGCCAGGAACGATAAGGTAGGATAGGTCAGGCCCTGTCAGGCTGTGCCCAGGGCTGAGGCTAGGGCTGCTTGTTGGCTGTGGCACCACCTGAGACTCGGAGATGCAGAGCTGCAACTGGGGATGCTGAAACATCCATGCAGAGCACAAGAGACTGTTCAGGATGTTTGCAGCCCCTGGCGCTGAACTCAAATTTTGTGAGTACAGGTTGTTGTGCTGGTGGAGTTCCTTATCCTCCACCGTGCAGATGTGTTCAGGTGACCTTGCTCTGCCCTGCCCGGGCCAAGGAGAACCTGGAGCTTGCACACAGCTCCTCCTCCAGGTAGGAGGATGCATGGAGGATTGTGGCGGGCTGGAGTGCTGGTTCAGCCCTCACAAACAACCCTCCTTCCAGAGGGGAAACCTCTGCAGAGCTCTGCCCTTCCCCTAGTGTCCAGTTCTGGCCCAGAAGACCTCTCTTGCTGCACATAGCTCTCTCTGGCCCTTGACTTACCTTAAGTGCTGAGCATAAGGATCAGCTCCTCTGGAGCAGCTCCAGCATGGCCACAGTGTGCTGCTCCATAGCAGCTGTGGAGCTCCCTAGGTAGCTGTGGGTGCCTGCTCCCACAGAGACGTGATTCCCTGTGGATGTTCCCATGGCCACTCCAAGCTGCCTAAGTGGCTCTTTCTCCCCACAGAGCACCCAGGTCCTGCAGGACACGACCTTTCTGGCAGCCAAAGCCCCAAGGTGGCAGCTGAAGACAGCAGCCGGCCTGTGGCACGGAGCAGCCCAACGGGGCCCACGGTCCTGCCAGCAGCAACACCTCTGCAGCCTGTGTGTCTGCCCCTCCGCTCACCAGTGTGAGGAGTGATCTCTGCAGGCTGCACAGGAGCCTGTCAGAGCCCGTCCTCTCCTCCCTGAGCAACCTGGAAGGCCTGAGATGGCTCCCAGAGGAAAGCACAAGAGAGGACAAAGCAATGTTGGAGAAGAAGGCCAGCAGAGAAGAGACCTCCCCATCTTGACTCCGAGATCATCAGAACGCTCTCGCAGCCCCAAATATCCTGTGTCTGCTCCCTGGAGATCTCCATTTGTGCTCAGAGGGCTCACTCCTCCCCACCTCTCCTCTAGTTTCCCCAGCTTGTGCTTCCCCCAGAAGATTTCCACATGAGAGTAAAAGGATTTGTGTGGCTTGTCTTTTCTAAGTCCTGACTCTGCAGAGACCACGAAGAGCTAGGACTACTGCTGCCTTCTTGATGGGGAAGGGGACGCACGAGCAATGTTTGTCATCTTGCTCAGTGCCATTCCTGCAACAGAGGAACATCCAATGAATATGTTCTTTCATTGCCAACCATCAACTTCCCATAGGGAGGTCTTCTGCCTCCCTGGGGTGCAAGTGAAATATGTTCCCAGGTTCTCAGGTCTTGTACGGCCCTCTCAGTATTACCCGCTTTTGGTCTTCCATGTTGTTAGTGAAGGGGTTACACAAAGAAGGCTGAAGTCCATCAAATGGGACCTCAGGCACTGGCTGAGGGAGCGGGAGCTCACGTGGTCTTCTCCTTATTTCCCTCAGTGTCGGGGAAGGATCCTAAGAGGAACAGGAAAAGCCACCTGCTCAACACATGGCCAAGAGGCTGGTGTCATGGGTGGCATTTTGTTCCTTTCGACCATGGGGCAGTGTTTTCAGTACTAGGTTCCCTGTTGACAGACAGGATTCAGCTGTATTGCAGGAAGAAAAGATTCGCTGGCCGTGAATTTGTGGGACTCCTTGAGAGGGCTTAAAATTAGGTATGAATGGGGAAGGAGATAAAAACAGGAGTGCTAGGGATGAGCCTAGTGGACAGCATGCCATTAGTGGCTGCACCTCGAATACTGTGTTCAGTTTTGGGCCTCTCACTACAAGAAAGACATTGAGGTGCTGCAGCGTGTCCAGAGAAGGACAACGAAGCTGGTGCAGGGGCTGGAGCACCGACCTTATGAGGAGCAGCTGAGAGAGCTGGGATTGTTTTGTGTGAGGAAGAGGAGGCTCTGGGAAGACCTTATTGCCCTGTAAAGCTACCTGAAAGGAGGTTCTAGTGAGGCATAGGTTGGTCTCTTCTGCTGAATAACTACAAATAGAACAAAAGGAAACGGCCTCAAGTTGCACAAGGGAAGGTTAAGGTTAGGAAAAAATTCTACATGGAAAGAGTGGTGAAGCCTTGGCACAGGCTGCCCAGGGAAGTGATAAGAGTCACCATCCCTGGCAGTGTTCAGGAAACGTGTAGATGAGGCGCTTAGGTTTAGCAGGCAGGGTGGTGAAATTGCTTATGGTTGGACTCGATGCTCTTAAAGGTCTTTTCCAACCATAATGATTCTATGATCCTCTGATGCTGTGAACCTCTGAGCAGGCTGCTCCAGTGTGTTTCATCAGGAGAGGACAAGATCAGCGCTGCAGGTACAATGGGATCGAAACGGGGGCTGCTGGGTCATTTTCCATGATACTTGAATGCCCAAGAACTGCTGAAATGCCACGGAAATGCTGCATCTTTATTTTATTTTTTTTTTAAGAAAAGCTTAATTAAAAGAAAACCCTTACTGACTAATGGTGCCTACTCCATTAAAATAATCCGCAGATACTGGCCTTGCAGTTTAACTGTCACATATTTTGATAGTCCTTAAGAGCCAAGAGGCAATTCTCTCCCCTCTGAGTGTCATCGAATAACCTCATCAGAAGCCAGGCAGCCTCCTTAGCCCAAACATTTTGTAATTTGCATTTAGATTGTTTGGTGCCAGTGCTAGGAAGAAGATCCTTCCTGGCTCCGTCGAACAAGACTTGTTTGTCGTTTAGCACTGTGGCAGTCAATTTATGTTCCTATTAATTTGGATCCCAGACAATTATCTGGGGAAGAGAAGGGGAAAAAATCTTAATAAATTGCCCCTGCTGTCTCCTGTGCTTATTTCCAAGTGGGTGGCTGCAGGGCAAATCTGTGGAGAGGAGCTACAATGAGGGGGGTGACCTACAGCGTGGGGCTGAGCACACCCATCCTCAGGTCTTCCTTGGAGCATCTCTGGGAGACATAGGGCTGGCGATGAGGGTTCCGTGCTTCGTCTGTATGGCAATGGTGCAGTTTGTGGGAGGCACTATTTTTGATATCAGTAGGGCCCATTTTATCTCTGAGGGGACCAAGACAGAAGCTAGTGGCAGACAGACATCCTGCCAGCTCCACATTGAGGGGCTCCATCTGTCCCTGCATGGGGCAAGTGAATCCTAACGGGATAGGAGGAGTAAAGAGAGTGGTGAATGTTTTTGGGAAGAATAGCCTTCAGTAATTGGAACTATATCTGTGGCTGCTTGGAAAGCTACTTCTGTTTGCTACATGAAAGGCCGGGATGTGAGGCCACCTCCAGGCTCTTTCAGCGCTTGGCTCGCCGGCTCGCACAGCTCATTTATCTGGCCTGGCGTGGGCTCGGCGCACCTCGCTCCTGCCCCTGGAGCCGCTGGGAGGGCGGCAGGAGATCCCGGAGCCAGGACGTCCTGCAGATCGTGTCCATGTGCTCCCTGCACAACACTTGGGCCGCAGAGCTGCTTCACAACCTTTATTTTCCCTTTAAAACCTGCTCAGGACTCCTGTCTGGGCTTGCGCAGGGCCCAGTGCTCCGCTGGCCCCATAGTAAAACGTAGCTGCCCTGCTCAGAGGGGTTGTGGGTGCTCAAGTAAAATCCTCTGCTCTTTCTCTGCACCTACAGACTTGCAGCACTTCTGTCCAAGCAAAAGTTAGGTGTTTCATGCAGCTTTCCGGGGCTGTTTGGCCTGGCGGCTGGATCTCCTCGGGGCTGTTCTGGGCAGGCTGCAGTTGGCTCTGTTTACACCTCAAAACACATGTAAGAGTGCCTTGGTGCCTGTGTTTGGGCTAGACATTTGTGTTCCCCACCTGGAGTCTCCTCTGCAACGGATCCCATGTTTGCTCTTTGAGGAGGCTTGGGACTTTTTTGGAAGAGAGTAAGGAATCCCAATGGGCCTCTTCGTGAGTGCAGGGAAAACCCATGTCCGGGATGGAGCAAGAAGCCTGTGGAGGGGAAACCACCTAAGGGCACAGCGCCTGTTTCTCTTGTAGGTGCAGAACAGCAGGCAAAAACAGTCTCAGGAGATTGAAAAAACACAGACCCTCCAAAAGAAAATGCAGAAACAGACTATGTTTGCTGATCCAATATCCCTTGCCTTTAGCTGTCTCATACTTAGGTGAGACTTATGCCTGAACATAAAGGAAACACATGTTTGTTCAGAAGGAATAGAGTTTGGGAAAGGTTCTTTTTTCCCTTCCCTTATTTTCTTTAGGAATCTCAGTGGCATTCACAATGTTGAATCACTTCACTAACAATAACGACAAAAAAAAAAAAAACCCTCAATCAAGTTACCTTAATGTTTATTTTATTTAAAGAATCAGAAACACAGTCATTGTAGTTCATTTTTACTCGTATCCGCCAACATTTCCTAAATCACGTTAACATTCATGTTTAACAAAAAACATTTTTCTGAGCTGTGCAAAGTTCAAAGGATTTCTTCAATTACTTGAACCCATTTCTAGAACAAACCTGACATCTTATGAACAGAGGCCGCCAGAAGGATATCTTTCTTTTTCCCCCTGTTGCAGAAGGCAAAAACATCTCTTCACCCCCATTTCCTTTGTATGACATGACTTTCCAAATGGCATTAGGGCACTCTCTTGTATCACTAATCTATGTTATGTGCTGCACTTGTGCTCTGGCATGGAAGTGATTTGTCCAAGAACATTATTCAATAACCCAAACTATCACAATCAGCAGTAGACAGGGGCCAGAAACAGCTGCTATCAAAACAGAGTCCCTCACTCTTTTTCTTTACAGGAGATTTGAGTGGAAAGATTGCTGTCTACTAAAAATGATTATCCTCCCATCAATAAAAAAATATGTTTTAAAGCACTAATTTCATGACAGAGCATCTGTTTGTTTCCCTTTATCTTCTCCAATACCAACTTTTGTCCTCTTAGAATTAAGTATTAAAATGTGGAAATCTGGAAACATTTTGTATCTGGCTACACACAATAGGCAGCAACCAAGCCGTCATCCTGTTTCGTCTTTTCAGAGTGTAGTAAATTCACTCCCAGAACAGAATTTTAAGAGAACTTTAACTGCTGTAAATTGTCAGAAAAAATCTCCTTGTCTCTGACTCCTCTAACCCAGGATTTCTTATTGGACTCAGTAACACACATTTTGGCTTTGCTAATTCGCTAACTGTGCAGTTTACTGCTCAGGGTGCAGTGATACCAGTTCTGATTTGGCCCAAATAACTGGACAGATATGGCTCTATTCTCAAACCAGTCATTGCAGAAGACATTTCTTCAATCTCTTATTACTTATAAAAAGGCAATTTCCTCTCACCAGTAACTAAACGTTTTAGTGGCTGACTCATTACAATCTGGAATATGAACAAATGCGGCAACGTTAAGTATAAAAAGAAATACCCTGAAAATAATGCCTCCCTGCTCGAAGGTGCTATGCTTGGCCATGGACTGTGTTTCTGGGATCTGCCTGTTACACGTGACAGCAAGAAGAAACTTATTTTACAGAGAACAAATTCACAGAGCTGAACTTAAATAGGAACATTCACTTCTATGTGTTCTGACATGTCCTAGCAGGCACGGTTCGAATGGGAACAGAACTTACACCTTCGCATATGAAATGCTGGTAACACAGTAATGATGTTCACCCACCGGGCCTCTTCCTTTTAATAAGATCATCTCCAGGTTACAGTGCCTCCAACACGCTTTTAAACAACCGCCACATGTTGGCTTTGGCAATGAGCCAGCCCCTGGGAAAGGCAAGGTACAGATACAGCTAAGAAAATTCTTTCATCATGTTTCATTCATCAAGAATTCATTTCTTCTTAAATACTTCCACAATTACACTTTTTTATCCCTCTCATTCTCCTTGATATGAATAACTGACTGAACTTGCTTTACATTTATTGCACCTTTAAGTCCCTGGTAGATGGAAGCTTATATTGCCTGATACGTTTTGTATTGTAGCTTGACCATGTTTAGAAACTGAACAGTCTCCAGAACTGTACATTTCTACAGTGAGAAATCACATTTCGATAATGATAATTACAGCTGTCGCAGCTCAGCTCTTGTCTCTGTGACGCAACGACAGAGGAAATTTCCATAGTCCCTGTGTGTGCTAGAACCTGCAGTGTTCTTCTTATTGCCATGAAAAAGTCAATTAAAACGACTCCTCCGGGAATTACTTCCAATTCTGGAGTAATTATCACTCTCTGGTCAGAATGCTGTGCTTTAGTGTGGCTCGTCCGACACTACGAATACATGTGAGAGTGTGAGCGTGTGCTTATTGCACATGCATCCTCCTTCAGGTATATTTATCACTGACCAAGCAGTTTTTATGTTGTTTTTTTTTCTTTATTTTTCCTCTACAAAACATGAACCGGTCAGTCTGATCTTGATCTTCAGGTATGTTTCTAGCTTCATAGGTTTAATGCAAATCTTGTTGCAGCCTCTCTGCTTAACCAGACCGAATCTTTAACAGTTAAAAAAAATAGCACCAGATGTATGAAAAAGAGGAAATGTCTGATCTATTAGGAATATATATAAAGTATAACAATTCTTACAGTAAAAAGGTACGTCATACAAAAAAGCAATGGAAAGTGATACTGATGGACAAAATTCCATGCTGCATATAACAAGGGCAGAAGACGGGCAAAAGGGATTCTGCTCAAATAACCACAGTTGCACAGTGGAGCCAAACTTCCTCCGGGATCTTCCCAGTGGCAACACGGGGAGCCCGGCTGACGTGGGACTCTGAGCACTGACACGTTTACTGACAAACTCACGCAGCATATCTTTGAGGTATATAGAAAGCATGACACTGATGTTTTGGACTCTTCATTCTTTCTTGCATGACGATGCACAAATCTTACCTGGGTTTTTCTCCACCCTCCCCTCCCTCTTTTGCCATCAGGAAAAGCAAAATCCCAGTTTAAGAGCTTCCTAGCGCACCTCCGTGAACTCTCAAATCCATCTTGCATAGGCCAGTAATAAGAACACTGCAGCTCTGACGAATAAGTTACAGCAATATAACAACTCTCCTCTTAATCTTTTTTTTTCTTTCTTTTAAAGATATTTTCTCTATAATTTACACAAAGGGTTAACAGCTGGAGTCCAGGTCACGTACAGTCCACAGGGGCGTCCTTTCGCTCCGCGATTCCGGGTGGAAGGCACTACTTCAACATACCGCCGTGCGCACCGCGCGCCGTTTCCGAAGCACAGCGGGGCACTGTGTCTCCAACGCTGCAGACTGGAGGGGGTCTTTGGAAATAAAAATGGCAGTGGTTATCAGTCAGGTTTCCCTTTGCTGTCTCTCCCTGTGCTGGGGGTGTCCCCTCTCGCCCCAGCGGGTGGCAGAGCTCTCCTCAGAAGCTCTCCACGAAGCTGCCGGGGAAGAGGCCCGTCCGGCCGTTCCTCTGTAGCGTCCCTTTGTACCAGCCATCCTCGCGCTTCTTGTGCACGAACACAATGTCGCCTTCCTTCAGCTCGATCTCGGCCTCGCTCTGCGGCGGGTAGGGCACCACGACACGGTACCTGCAGAAACAGAAATGGGGAAGAAGGTCACGACAGGTACAGTCAGGTTTGCTATGTGGCCTGCCCTCTTGGCCTCTCTCTTTTCTGAGCTGGTCAGACTGGCAACGGGTGCACACTGAAACTCAGGGAATTCCCCCTGAAGAGAAGCAAACATTTTTTTTACCATGAGGGTTGTCAAACTGAAACAGGATGCCCAGAGAGGCGGTGGAGTCTCCATCCTTGGAGATCTTCAAGGCTTTTTTGGACACAGCCCTGGGCAGCCTGCGCTAGGTGACGTGGCTTGAGCAGATCATCCCCAGAGGTCCCTTCCCATCTCAGCTATTCCATGATTTTGCATTACACTGGCCTGGACTCCCACCTTTCTGATGCTCCCTGATCGGATCCGAAGAGTTGTGCAAGTGGGCAGGCTGGCTGTTGAAAGGGAGACTTTTCCCTGAAGGTACCTTAGTGAGCACCCTGCATGGCCCTTCCAAGACTATTTGGGCTAAGCAGATCCTTTCCTTGTTTTTGGTGTTGACTGGTAAGTTAGGAGCAATCCCACATCTAGTCTCCCCTCTCCAGGACAGGAAGAGCGGGCAGGTCTCCTCATCCTCCTCTTCCTCCTCCTCCCCTCCAGTTCCAGGCCCTCATGCGGGCTCCCTCCAGGCTGGTTTCGCAGCCAAGCGACCACAGAGGTTCCTGCTGGCTCCCAGCTCAAACCGGACAAAAGTCAGAACAAGGGAACATTTTTATGGATAAAAAAAATTAGCTGTCTTTCAAGTGTGAAACAGTCACCTTGCTTCTCCCACTTCCCGTGAAGCAGAAATCTTGGGAAAAGCCCTTTTTGAAACATCAGTAAGCTGCACTTTCACACAGAAGAGTTTTATCTAATGTAGCTCCATTTCCTATTAAAAAAATCCTCATCATGGGAGGATTTATGGCCAGCTTGACCTCACTGGGATGTATGCTAGGCCTGGACTATAAAAGCAGGCAGAGTCTGCTAAATGTCTCACCGATGGCAGAGCCCCTGCTCCTGAAGGCCTTGGTGAGCCTGCACGAGGGACACGGGACTCCCTCCCTCCCAGTGCTGCCACTGCTTTCCTGGAAAAGGGGATTAGCAGTGCTGTGACCAGCTGCCTTGGTATCACCAGAGTCCAGTGACAACCGTTCACATTTTCCTTCTTACTATACATCCTGTGAATGTGCTTTGGGTCCCTCAAACCCAGAAGAGAAGCTAAAACGCAGAGGCATCAAACGACTTTGTAAGCACTCTCTAGGCCAAGGGGAAGTCCCAGTCCCAGGGCATTCCCAGGACTCTCTAGCTGCTTAGTCTTCAAGTGTCACTTCATTTTAGAGGCGTAATGATGGGACTGATGCTGAGATGGCATGCAGGTTCCTCACCAACTGTCATCCTCCTGAGCACTCAGACCAGGCCCTTCTGTGTCAGGGCACTTGTGCACAGAACAGGGAAGGTATTTCTAGAGCACTCCTTCCTAAGCACAGGTACCATCTGGCATTTGCTTAGCAATCAATAACTGCAACTTGCTAATTGTGAAGTAATGAATAGGGTAAGATAGTTAAAATGCCCATTGATTACCCGAAGTCCATCTCCTGAGGATCAATGCTTCCACAGCCACTGCATTGCTACTGATGCTCCCTTCATGTTCCTTAAAAGGCAAGTGTTTATTTAAACTAATATCCTACCTTTCAGACCTCACTGTGATGTGCACTGACAGGTCTGTGGCACTTTCTGTGGCCATTCCCAGGGGGCAGCACCAAAGCCAGGGGCTCTCGAGGGGCAGTCATTAATCCTCTTTGCAGACATGGCTTTTGTACTCAGTGATTGCTGCTCCAAAACCAGAGCAACATTTTGACATGGCAGTGAAAAATACTAGATTTGGCTAAAGGAGATCTCCACGGCCAAACATCCTCTCCCTGGAAATGCATTCAACTCCATTTGGAGTATAGGTTCTCCTCTGAAACCTGACTGCAGCCTTCTTAGCCTGTCATGGCAACAGTCATGTGGCAATTACAGGCGTTCAAGTGCCATCAAAAATCTGCTGGTCATTTATGTCACTTGGCCTATAAATCTGATTGTCCCTGCCTTCTCTAGTGGGAAAGCAAGCAAGAGAAGTGCAAAATGAGTGCTGCTGGATGCACAGATTATCACACTATGTACCATCATACATGAGGCTACCTTTACATAGGGAATCTTTGTCAATTACAGCCATTATGCAAATTAATGCACACATTATTTCAGACACTCTGCTTCACTGTTGATTAATTAAATTATCAGAATGGACCAATTTTAGCTAAGATGATACCAAGTTTTGTTCCTCACAACTGTACAGACAGCCCGAGCACGTGAGTGCTCTGCTCTGGCATCTCAGGGAGCTTTGAGGAAACACAGGATCCAAAACTGGCAGCAGCCAATTCATGTGGAGGGGTTGACAGCTAAGAAATGCAGACACGTGTGACAAGTGTAAGGTCGCCCCCAAACCCAGCTGGGAAGTCTCTGCAAAGCCATCCTTCTAAACATAGATGTTACGGTTTAATTTCAATCAATTGCAGTACCTCATATGATAACTCTAAAGTAGTTTTGATGGAAAAATGAAATTTTAGGCAAAAAAGACCTTGCAAATCAGTTACAAAATTCTCCATGAAAGTCAGAAAAAGATGTCTGCATTTCTTTTTCCCTTGGGATGTGTTGGGAGCACAGAATAAATGATCACACAGTGCTGTGGACAGCAAGGGCCTGCCAGGCACCAGAAATCGCTCCTCTCTTGTCCAAGTATGTGATGCTACTGGGAACCTCAAGGTGGCATTTCAGCCTAGTTTTCTCTCTGGAATTTAATTGCAAACATACATATTAGCCACGCTTTTGGGCAGAAAAGATCTGTTTTCTCTCCCATGCATCCTCTTCACTCCCCAAAAGGCAGTTCTGTATACTTCTATTTATATCCCCTTTTCTCATTTCCCTTATTCTTTGAGAAAATACCATAAAATAGCAGGTTTTCTTACACAAGACTGCTTTCTGGCTTCTTCCACAGATCTCAGAAGGATGCTGATTTTTTTCCATGTCACATTACACCTCTAAATTACCAGCTTTTTAAAACGCTAAGCGGCTATGTAATGACCACAGTTACAGGTGTGGCAAGCAACTCTGCCTATTATTAAGGGTGTTTGGTATTTTCTGTTGTAATTGCATACTTTCAGAGAGTCATAATTTTCCCAATTGTTACCCAAATTGGACAAAACGCTCTATTTCAGTTCAGTATGGGAGGCTGAGGGTCCTGCATGAAGTCCAAGTTGTTTCATTACTTCTGGGAATGACACGAGGGTGTTTTTGCAGTGCTAACAGGAGGAGTGAGACAAGGGCTTCCACAAACTGCTCTTGGTCTGCAAACTCTGCAATAAAGACAGGGTTTGTGGTCCAGCAAGGATGCTTTCCCTTTAAAAAGCTACCCACTCTTTTCCAGGTTAAAATCTTTGAAAACATCCCCAAATAGCACATCCTTATTAGGGATCTGCAAGAGCACTGAGGGTTAAATCTCTGTTGATTCATGCTCCATGGTATCCTACCTCTTACAGAACCTCAGAGGTGGCGTTTTTCTCCTTTTCCCAGCAATGAGTCCTCTCCTTTCTTCTCTTCCTCTCAGTGTCTCTACTGATGCTGGACTTGCCTGGGGCTGGCTGTGATGGCATCCCTGGCTGAGTGCATTTGCCAAAGCAAGGGATGAAACTATTGACACAGGCACAGAGAAGATGAGAGCCACAGTGGGATCACAGAGCAAGGAAGAGGGATGTGGAGAGCAGCCTGAGGAGATTGGGCCTGGAGGCTGGCCCGGGGAAGGTCCCCAGTGCTCAAGGCTGTGAGTGGTATCCACAAGGCCAGGACTAGGTTTACCCAAGAAGAGAAACATCAGGGAGCTGGAGAGCAAGGGGAGGCGAGGCAG
>JAUBOD010000537.1:1297839-1331225 GCA_032353885.1 Nothura maculosa
AGAAGAGAAGAGAAGAGAAGAGAAGAGAAGAGAAGAGAAGAGAAGAGAAGAGAAGAGAAGAGAAGAGAAGAGAGCAAAAAAGAAGAAAGAATACCAGAATCATTTTAAAGAATTGCAAAATAAGTGGTTGTCAATGTCAGAGGAATGCCAAGGCATGTGCATGATGATTTCTTGGATAAAGTAATGGCTTTCCAAATGTCACAACACTTGGGTTGTAATTACTATTAAGGAATCAGCTTTGCAATAGCAAAAGGCTTGCTAGAAGCTGCTTAAGTCCTGGCAGAATTTGTAACAAGAGCAACATCTCTACAGCAATAATGGGATTTCACCTTTTCTTCCTTGCTTATCTTTTCATTATTTAAAAATAAAAATGGAGCCAGCAAAGACCATTTGCTAAAAAGCAGTACACTCATATATAAAGGTCAGCTCCTTTCAGGAGAGTAAAGTTTTCCTTTCTAAAAGAGATGAGCAAGAAAAATCATCAAAATAAACAAAGAGGCAACAACAAAAAAACCCTAGAATGTTGCTAAACCAAAGTGAATAAAGAAGGTTTAAATTGGAGAGGGAGGTCAATACCACTGTGGCTTTTCCCTCTTTTCCAATAATCCTGTTCATTTTACAGTGCAATCTTATCTCTCCATTCTACTTTCTCCTTCTTTGTTTGTTTTATCCACTTTTTCTTCCTTGACATATGAGCTGCAGGCAGGACTGTATGATCAAATGCACTGAGTTGCACTGATTTCACAAACCACCACCTGTCACGTGCACCACCTAAACCAACATTGCCCATTTTCCTGGTCCGCTCCAACAGTGAGGCAAAACATGCAGGCTCAAAAGTCACGTTGAAGCTCATTTGGTGAACCCAAGATGCCTAAGAATGTACATGGTCTAGGACAATGTTGGTGACATAGCCAGTGAGTGACATCTCGCACAGGTCACACACAAACTCACACCTGGAGCCTCAAGAGCTCTCTGGACACCAATGGCTCATTTGTTGGGTATTGGGAATCTCTATGCAGTAAGGTGCTACCACCACACCAATAATTAGCAACAGGAATTCAGCGTGTTCCTCATTGGTTCTCCAGGAGGTGATTGACAGAAAAGGTCAGTGTGGCATGAAATCGAAGGTGGATCCTGATAAAGTATAATAGCCCAAATATTTGGTATTTCAGCAAAATACTAACAAAAATGCTATTAGCAATAACAACAGAAATGTCTATTTTAATACACAAAAAAGTGTAAGCCTCAAAAACCTCTGTGAAGGTGTTGGTCTCATATATCTCATATCTGAAAATGATGGAAACTGCAAGAAGATACAATCACTACTGCACTGGAGCAGAAATGACAGCTTAGTCGTAATAGTCTGTCTCCAAGCCTGCCTACAATAGATAAAGATGAAAACCTCTTTACACACTCAGATAATGGCACAAGATTTCCTCTGGACCCCGGTGGTCGATCGACTGATGTCGTTCGTTGCAGAAAGACAGACAGCTTTTCTTATTATTTTTTTAGTAAAACACCATAGCTAAACATTGACATAGAATCATTTCATCTTCAGTTTGATCATGTTTGATTGGAATGTGTCTGCCTATAAAGATTAAAGAGAATTAGTGGACCATGAGTTAAGTCACCGTGACTCTGTTCAAACTCCTGTGCTGTGATTACTATTTTTGCATGGGACAATCTTCCCAAAGCAGATCAGGCAGCATGAGCAATATCTTTTACAAGTTTGCTCTTTGGACTTCCTCCTGCTAGGGTAGAGCTGTGTGCATTTGAGGGGTTCCTCCTGGTCTCTCATGTCCTCTCTTTTGTAAAGCAGCAGCATGCCTACCAGCACTCAAGCTGCAGACAGATAACCAGAGGCTACCAATTGTGTTGTGATGTGTTCCTGATAATGATTTTCTGTCAAAATAGGAGGAGGTTGCAAGTTGTTTCCAGCAGGGCTTGCATTAGGGTCCGTGCTATTCAGTCCAGCAAAATTAACTGCTAGATGCTCCAGCTTGGAGGGTGCCCTCACTAAAACCTGCAGCTAACTTGAGATAAGTGGGTCAACAAGTACTTGGGAAAGTAGGATAAGGATTCAGAAGGATTTTCTTAAAATGGAGAAACACTTCAAAATGAGCCAAGACAAGCCTGGAAATGAAAAATCAAATGCACAGATGCAAAATGAGGAGCGACCAGCCCGGTAGCATTTCTGCTGTGAGGGACATGGGACTTACAGCGGGTCACAAACAGGCATGAGTCAAGATGTAGTTGCAGAAAAGGCAAAATTCATGTTGAGAAATTATAACAAGGATCTCTCATGTAAACCATGGAAAGTCCTGACTGCCACTAACAAGGCCTCAGCTCAACTCCACTTCTGGGAGCAGTGGTTCTCTGAGCCCAATAGACCAAAGACAAGCTCCAGGAGAGCTGAAACTATTCACAGAGTCCCCAAAACATTATCTGTGAGGAAAGTCCAGCCTAGGAACTGGGCTTGGCTGTGCTGAAAGAAGTGAAGTCTTGAAGGCAGAGAACATTATTAGCTTTTTAATAAAAGGAAGGTTATTAGAAGGAGAAAGCTGATTGATCAGCTGTTCACTCTGTTCATCTGGAGCAGGATGTGAAGAAGCAGGATTCACTAGTAAGCACAGAACATTCAAGAGGGACAAGATGGAATTTTCTAGTCCTAGGGGCATGAAAAGACTGGACCAGATTGCCCAGGAGAGTTGTGGAAATCTACCTTCCTTGAACAACGAAACCTCTGTGGTGGGTAGTTGGCACACCTCTGACTTCCTCACATCTGGTGAACACAGGTCCTCCTGGGCCTACAGGCTGTGATCCTTCACTCCTCTGTGCCGCTTACCTTGCTGGCCAGCAGCATCTCTTCTAGCCACTTGCACCTAAGCCTGCCAACTGAGAGCATCTGGCTTAGACATAAAACCTGTCCAGAAGAAAAATTTAAAGTTGCAAAATCAGTTCTGCCTTTTATGTCCTGATCAAAGCCTAGGTTATGTGTTTCCCTTGCCACAGCAGGCACCATCAGGTTGATAGTCTCTCCCTCTCCATCTTCCCCCTTCTCCTCTCTCAAAACTTAAGACACAAAGAATAACATGATGGTGTGCAGGAGGGAATAGAGATTTCTGAAGTCATCAAAGACTGCTAGCTCCATTTTTAAATATACCAGTTCTGAACTGCTCTGCTTATGATTTGGACTAAAACTATAGTACAGGAAATTTACTTTACTGCAAAATAAATTGGTCATGGATTCACATTAAATTCCTTCTCCAGTCCCTGGGGCAGTCGGTGATGAGGCCAAATGCCAGGCTGCTGCTCAGGCTCTGTGCAGGCAGCTCTGAGCAAAGATGAATATTTCAGGTTCTTTAGTCTTCCTTTAAAGAAACAGATCAGTGAGCCCAAACCAAGTTAAATATATGCTAAAAATGCAAAGCAACAGGTGAGTTCTGTTTTTATAATTAACTGTTTTTTAAAAGGTTGAATGGTTGGCACCCTTTATTAATTAATTACTGGCAGACGGTAGCTGTAGTGCCAGAAAAGCAATTTTTTGCATGAAACACTTTCTGCATTCCTGAGAATAATCTTTTCTCCAGAGGGCATTTTGAGAGCATTATTCTTTAGTCCTTCTTCAGAGACAAGCACTGACTCCGTGTTTTGACTTGGTCTGAAAGCAATTACTAGATGCTTGAGATATCCAGACAAAAAAAAGAAAAGATCACTTGCCTCTAAAGTCACTTTGCGTTTTGGCAAAAGAAAAGCTGAGGACTTGTGAATCTTCCTGCTTCTACTACAAAATGAAGAACAAATGAAAATGTACAAAATAAGGTAGAGATCACTCTGCTATAACTCGGTTGTGGCCTCGGATAACAGGATAAGAACAGCAACATGCAGCAGATAGTTGTTGTCCATTATGAAGTGCTGTTCCTATAGTTCTGGTTTTTACCTTTTGACAGAAGCTGCCTTTTCATTTAGTTTATGTAATTCTTCTATAAGAGCTTAGGGAAGAGCTTCTGCAGTGACCCTAGATATTTTAATCCAGCTATTAAGGGTAACTCTGGAGCAAAGCAAGGAAAAATATCAAAATTTGCACAACTGAAAAGCACAGACACTGAAAAGTTGATTATAGTCAATTTTCACAGAACACCTCAAACTTTGTGCCCATAAAACAACTGTACTGGCACTTAAGATACTTGTATCTCAGTGAACAATCTGTGTTGCCTCTTGGCTACTTAAGACTTACTGGCATGTGAGTTTGTAGTTGGAAATCCACTAAGCAAAGTAAATGAGCCCTGGGCACAAAGCACACGAGTCCTGGGAGGCCAAGATGCCACCAAATGACACATCACAAGTGTTTTCCAGAGCCGTGTCTCTTCCAAGGCATCCAGCTTGTCGGTGTGCAGCGTGAAATCAGGCCGTGCATCGTCCTTTCTGGAAGGTCAGGGCAGGGGCCTCCCCTTGACATCGCCGTAGAGCCTACGTTTCACTGGGGTAATCAACTAATAAACTGGATTTCATCTTGGAGCTAATGCGCTCTCCCCATCCACTCTTCCCTGGGATCTGCCTGCCCTTAGAGCCAGGGAAAGCAGCGCAGAGCCACTCGCAGTGGTGTGATGGAGCGCTCCACTGTGGAGGCCTCAGCAATGCTTCGACGGCGTGACGAGGCAGACGGGCATGGGAGAGGGAGAGGAAGAGCTTTCCGAGACGGCTTGGCAGCAAAGTCAATGCTTGAAATATCTGTGGGGAGTTTGAAAGCATTTCCTAACATCAAAAATGCGAAGAAGAAAAAGAAATTTTGATCAATGGCTTATTGCCCTTGATCTAAGCAAAAGAATCCTAGCCAGTCAGAAATAGCAGAAATCTGTTTTATTGTAAAGCTGAAGTTTTCTATGTTTTGACAGCTGGGGCTCATGCTTTTGGCTAGGTTATTTGCCAGCCTTAAAATATTCATCAGTGAGTTGCCAGGTTTTTGTCCTTTCAAATTAAACTCTAACGATGAAGGAGAAGGTGCTGGAGAGATTTTAAGCACGAGTTCTCTGCCTTAAAACAGAACTTTGTGGCCCGAACTCACATGACCAGAAAAAGAGGCTTCTGCTCCTTGGCCAAGTTTCTGGTGAATCACTTGCTGGTCACACAGCCAAGACTTGCCTTCTGGAGCATGGGAAGCAGTGGATCATTTGTGCAGAACACAGTCCTCCCTCTTTTGTTGAAAGGAAATGGATTAACAGTATGTATTCTGTGCAGAATTCCCTTAGAGAACTGGACTGAAATATTCCAAATTAAAGAATCTTTACCGATGAACAAACTGGAACACATATGAAACAGAAAAGTCAAATCTGGCTCTGAAAATGATTTGTGAAATGTTGGCGTTGTTGGCTCCAGGATCAACTCAGACTTCCTCCAGAGTAGCCAAACAAATTATCTTCACAGAATTTATTCTTTATCTCTTAGTTTCAAATCTTGATGTTACTATCTCTAAGTTACTTCCTGTTAATGCTATCTGCATTTTGATGCACTTATTCTAAGAATTCAAACCAGGCTCTTCTGCTCTTGCGCAATTTGTTTATTTTTACTTCTTTCTCTGCTCTGCTCTGCTTTCTCTGCTCTGCTTTCATTTAGTCAGTCAGTTGTTATCATTCCATTTCATACAAATACAACTTAGGAGGCTGTCTTAGGTGAACTAGTTGCAATATGAAAAGCATAAAATCATTTCATATCTGCTAGGGAGATGGAATTCCTTTTCCAAAACTTTAGAGTTAGTCATTTGACTTTGCATCAAAAAGATCTTCTATTTTGATCAACTCTGTCCTCAGTTTCCTTTTTTTGTCTCATAGTGACCAGTATTTTTGTCATGACATTTTACATGAAATGTCATGTCATTTCATGTACCAAGTCCTTACAAGTGCTCAGCACTTTACTTTTGAGACTGATCTTCCATTTTCGGGATAAAGAATTCAATTTCTTTAGTAGATCTGAAGTGATAACAAACCCTTTCACTCAGGGACAACTTAATATGGGAAAAAGTTGCAATACAAAGATTGAAACTTAGTAAATGAAAAATGAACTTGCACTACCTCATAGAATAAGGTCCTTTAGAAAGTTTCACTTCTACTAACTTACAGCTTCAGCAGAGAGTTTTAATATAAAACCAAGCCAAAGAGCACCTTGGAGTTTACAGAGCTAAATTTTCAAAGGGACTTTGATCTATCCTCCAGATCTATGTAACGCCAGGTGAGGCTGCTGAGCAGGCAATGTCTATGGCAAGAGACATGGCCTGGAAGGACCAGGCTGCACAACAGAGGAAGGCAGAGAATGGGAGCAGTGCAGGGGAATGTCTGCCTGGTCATGTCTAAAGTGGGACATAAAAAAAGGCCAGGATTTAGCATCAAACACTGGTCTGCATCCACTATTCTCTGTGGTTTTGGCCTGTTCTAGCTAACACTGTCCCAGGGCCCATGGGCACAGTCTGGGCCACACAACATACCCAGACTGTTCCCATCAGGAGTCTGGATGCATCACCCTCTCTTGGGTAGAGAAGAAAGCAGGGATGGGTGGATGCAAGCCATGAAGTGGCTTTTGTCTGCAGGGCCAGAAGACAGGCCTCGGCTTGCTCTATCTTGTAATGTAGTCCTCACACCAGCACCATCCCATACATACCGCATCTTTGGAAGAACAATGCCATTCTGGGCAGAATGACCAGTACTTGAGAAAGTGAGTGATAGTGGCAAGAACACAGAACGGACAGATGTTGACTGATTCAATCCTCACATGCAAAGCTGCTGGTGCATCTTCAAAGTCCCTTTTTGAAGATGTGACTTTTTGCTATCTTAGCACCAGTAAGCAGCATCACAATATATTTTCCCACTTGCTTGATCAGCTCTTCTACAAATCCCAGGAACATAGTTACCAATTTAAAAGCTACAAATACATTATTTTTTCTTAGCATACTTATAAAAAGCATTTATGTTGCTGATTTTCAAATCTTTCTGTGTAACCTAGCTATGAACAATGGAAAAGAGCTCGTGTACCTGGGTGGCTTGCTGACTAGAACAAGTTCTTTTTTTTTTTCTTCTTCTTCTCTTTAGTAGAAATTGTGCCAGACATTTTGGAAGAGTTTAATCAAAATTCTCATCAAAAGCCAAATGAGTGGATTTTAAAGAAAGTTTAATTACAGTGGTCAAACCACCCAGTGCGATTTGCTTGATTTGATTAATGTAATGAGGAGCACATTTAATGAGAAATACATTAATTCATTCCAACAAGTGGTTTTATCAGAGGTATTAAGCACCAGCCCAGATTATGTACAGCAGAAACTATTATAGAAGAAATGGACTGAGGTCAAAATAGTAGTCACGCCATAATTACACATTCTCAGCTGTAAGCTACTAGTTGAACCTGAGCAGTGCTCATCATGATTGAGAAGTAGGGTCCTCATTTACAAAAGCCCCAATAACCACAGGGCTTTGCTTCCATTCCGCTGCTAGGATATCTATCCCATTCTTTCAGATGTTTGGAAGATTCAGGAACAGGGATTGTAGTCTTTGAATTTCAGATGATTACACGTGGAGATAAATGATGAACGTGTAGCTCACAGAACCCCTGAAAGCATCTCTATCCTTACAGGAAGCAGCATTCCCTATTTCCTTTCTCTTTTAGCTCCTTCCGGTCCCTGTGATGCTTTAGGAACACTCCTGAATACGATCTTGGGGAGTGACTTACGGGGCAGTATTATTTTCCTTTGCAGAAAGGAAACTTCCTTCTTAGAAAAGAAGAAAAAGTAGATTAAAACAGGAAGTACTTAAAACTTTACTCCTTGCCCCATTCAAACACCTTCTTTAGATAAATGTTAGCGTCTCCATTTCAGCTTTCCCTTTTCACATTCTCCTTCTGTGTGTTTTATAGCATCCTTCATCTCAACTCTCCACACTGAGACTCTTTCCCTACTACCTCCTGCTATCCTCCTGGCAGTCACTAATGCCCACCTCTCTCCTAGGCTGCCCTTAATCATGTTACTTCTTTGGCTTTTGCCATGCTTTCTTGTTTTTATTCTCTCTCCAGCTTGTTACTACTGAGGTGCCAGCTCTACCTCTGTGTGAGCTGCGTTTCCTGCTGCTCTGGACTGAGTTAGTGCAGCGCTGCAAGAGCTTTGATTTCAAGCACTCTACTTCTAAGCCTGCTTGGCTGCCCAAGCACTTTTCAAGCACTGCTGCACAGTGGACTTGAGCACTATCCATCACTCGGTCTCTCATCAACTACCACCAGCAGCTGGCAATGAAGAACAGCTTTGAAACTATTCCCAGCTGAGCAGGAGACTGGTTAGGATGCTGAGAAGCTGAGCAAAAGCCCAGTTGCAGACAGTATTGTCCTGGGATGGGTGCATGACGAGTGAAAACTGGTGCCAAAGACAAATTTTGCCTTGTGATATCTCCAGAATAAATTAGAGGGAATTTGACAGTCTTTTTATTAAGATGAATGAAAATATGAACCTAAGTGCCAAGGTTTACCTGCCAATTTGGGAGTTCTGATCAATATCTTGACAAATAAGTTAAAGAGAACTAGAGATGAACAAAACAAACCAAACAAATAAAAAAAAAGAAAAAAAAAAAAACAGACCTGAGGATTTATTTGCTATTCTAATAGAAGATGAGCAAGAAAACTATTCCCACTGAGCTGAAAGCCCCAACTCTTGAGATTATTTCTGGCACTTGTATTTAAACCACAGTGAAACACAAGATAAAAATGGAATTAGAGTCTCTTCATTTTAGAGAAGTCGTCTTTAATGTGCCTGTACCTGACTGTTGCACACCAAAAAAACCCTTCTGATATATAATTGGAACCTAAGACATTTACAGAGAGGAAAGCATTAGCAATGACTACCTCATCAAAACACTCAGTAGAGCTGTTCCCAAGGAAAAAGTGATCCTATCCTGGAATAAACTACCCATATAATACAGACAGTCTCACTACAACAGCTGCCACTTGGTGTCACATTCGGTATCCCTGAGTGGAATCTAGATAGGAAATCATAAAACACAAATTAGTAGAGGATCATATTTTACAATATTTTTTCCCACTATCTCCCGGCCTGGTCTGCTAGAAACCAGCCAGCCTTGCTAGACTTCATCCGAACTTCTTAATTTGAACAAAACTTCATAAAGTTTGACACAGTAATGCATGCAAAAGTTGCAGTTTATGTCCAAAACCCTCATGAGAAACATCTATAAAAGAACCATGAAAATCAGTGGATCCTCAGCATGTTCACTGAGGACTACAGACTACTTGCTACATCCCATGCATCCTCAGTATCACAATAAACTCACGCTCATGATCAGGATGCATAAAAATGAGGTTAACAAGAGAATGATTCAGAAAGCACCCATTCTTTGATTGATCACTCAGCCCTAATTCTCAAGGAAATTCTACAAAATACCTCAAAAGTCAAGGCTGGGGATTCAAATCTGTACTTTAACTGGATAACAAAAATGGTTGATTCCAACAAAGATGCTAGTTTTATGGCACATTACAAATTACCTCAAATAATACTTGCTGATCTCATTTTTTCAGGAGATAATTACCTGTGTATTTCTTCCAGTCTCAGTTCAGTAGAACTGAAGACCTTATTACCACTCCTCTCATTAACATCTCTGTTCCTTTCATCTCAAAATACCTGACTGACTAATATAATGAAATTGAATTCAGATACATGGCTTCCAATCTTTGCTTACCTGACAGCTTGCTAGCTCTGTCCCTGATTATGCTTCTTTGGACTTCTGACCTATTATGTTTTTTTCCTAACAGCTGTACCTATAGGAGATACTGCCTCTCTCCATAGACCTTCCTTCAGAATAGCAGTTCTCTTTTTACCAATGAAGCCCAATTAGTCTCCACTTTGGAAATATCAAGTATGGTTCCAGATTCGGCTCAAGTTCTGACCCTCAGATTGTTTTTTGAATAGCTATATGTCTTTTAGCCTGGCACTATCTAAGATCTCAAGTAGCTTCAAACACATATTTGGCTTTGATTTGGATTATGTACATTTTCCACTTTTAATTGGAAACGAAGCATCATTAACTTATATATTTTTAAACTGAAAGTGAAATATGTCATGGATCGTATTTTAGTAGATTTCGGAATCTATTGTTCAATACAGAGGACATTATGCACCACTCCATCCAGTGAGATATAACTATTTCAATTGTCACTTCTCTCTCCTAATTCCAAGGTATTGTACTAGTCTTTGTGTTGCTCTAATATAATATTTGCTTCTCCTCATTATCTGTGGAGCTCAAAAAAAGATGATTTTCACTCCCCTGCATCCAAATTCAGTAACTTAAAGCTGTAACAGCTTGGGCAAGCTTAACCATTATCTTAAGAAGGAACTCAGCATTTTACCTAGGAAATCTATGTGTCTAATCTCATGTGGATTAAAATATATGGATGTATAGAACGGCCTGCTGAGTTTTAGAAAGTATTAAACATGGCATTATACAAAGCCTGAAAGAAGATGTTTCTGAAGTAACACACAAATCTATCAGTGTCTGCCAAATACTGTACACTTTCTCTGGCTGGCAGAAGTAAAAGGTACTGTGCTGGTCACATACTGTAAAGTGCTTGATGTACACTTGGAATTTATTCTTTGAAAACAAGTACTTAATTTTCAGATTCAGAGCAGAGGTTCTATACTCTTCTCCTGCTTACTGAAAGACACTTGGAGAAATTTCAAGGCAGGATTAAGGAAGAGATTTTAAAACTCACATTCCTCATTTTGTGAAATGAGGAGTTATCTCTAACCCTGACCACATGTGGTATGTACCAGTTTCCCTCTGCATACTCGAGAGATCTCCAACCTTAGTATTATTGTGTACAGACTAAATGTTTACCCCATATGTGTCTGTCACCATGGAAAAACTTGGGGAAGTTACAGAAAGGAATTTCTGCAAGTTGAAAGGAAAACCAAGCCCTTACATCTCTTCTTAATATTCAGATGCAAACTAGATATTTGCTAGGTATACCTATTTAATCAGAAGGGTCAGCTATGGCATATAGAGACAGATCTCAGCACTGATACATAAAAACTGTTAGCAACGTGTAAACTTCTGTAAAAAGTAAAATTATTACTATGGAATTTTAGTTTGAGGGCTTAAAACAGCCCTCCATGCTGTCTTTCCTTAGCAAGGTGAGTAAGGGACAGGCACTGAAGCACTGCTCCCAGTGCTGACTCCTAAAAGCCTGAACCAGCAATGTATCAATCATATGCTGCAAGGTGTCATATTTAATCTCCATCTCCCTATTTCATTGGGGCGATGAAATTTTTTGATAGAAACTGAGATGTTTATAGAGCAGTTAAACAGCTCTGACTGTTGTCATGTCTGTGTTTTATAATGCTTCCATCAGCAGCCCTGAGGCTCATACCCCATATAGGCTTTTCCATGTAATTAGATAGATAGCTTCTGACTTGACCATCTGCCTTTGAAGCCTCGGTCCCCGCTCTGTTGTCTTTCTGGGCTATCGTGAACTTGCGTGATCCAGACACCCATCACTGGGTGCGCCAGAGTGCAGCAATTCGGCAGATCAGCAGCTCCCCTCACTCCTCATCTGCAAGGGGATATTGCTAAAGTAGAACCATAGAACAGATGCCAGCGAGAGAAAAAAAAAAGTGTGAAAATAGTCTTAGATATGGATGCCCAGCTGGTATATGATGAAAAGCAGCTTTTGCCCTTCAGAGAGGGCCTGGCAGGCATCAGCAACTCTTGTTGACTTGCTCATTTTTTTTAAAAAAATGGGGATGTTGCATTCAGTAGAGCATCCTTGCCTTTTTACTGTCCTCCGCAATGGCAAGCTGGAGATAAGGGCAATCCATAGCTCCGAGGTGCAGACAGGGTGCCAGTTCTGTACACTTGCCAGACCTCCAGCTTGGTGGGTTGACCTGGAGACCTATCATGCCCACATCTGCCCAAAAGGATGGCATCTGCAGCACGGAAGTGTGAAGCAAAGGAGGAAGGGAATAAAATAGGGTTCCTCGGGATTATTTCTCTTACCTTTTCATTCTTCCTCTCCTCCGACTTGGCAGCAGGACCGGGGGCCGCCATGCCGCCGAGGGGCCCGCTGCCCGTCTCACCGTTGAGGTGCGCGGCGCTCACGTTGGGTGGGGTGATGGCGGCGGCAGCAGAGGTCAGCGGGATGAGAGGCCGGGCAGCCGGCAGGCCTGGCGCCGGCGGCTGCAGGCTGTGCTGGGGTGAGACGCTGGGGTGAGGGCGCACGGCGGCCGCTGGCAGGCGCGAGGGCGAGCTTGGCGTGCGCAGTGGGGAGACGGTGGCCGTGGGCCGCTCGGAGCCCTGCGCCACAGGGTGAGCTGTGCGTGGATATGAAGCACAAGAGAGAAGGTGTTAAACCTCGGGGTTGCTTTGTGTCGGCAGTGGAGGTCTATACCAAAAAAAAAGCCCAAAATTCAATGGGTTCATTGCGCTTTGCAAAGGTCTGGAGCTGGCCTGGGGCACACAGTGGGCAAGGAGAGGGCTGTGCATTTGTAATCTCTGCCACATGGCTGCTGGAGCCCCAAGGAGAGCTACAGCTCATCCTAACCAGGAATATCCCAGCCTGCAACCATTTTTAACTAAATCCTAGAAACCCTGCTTCGGGTTACAAAAGCACAGATGGCTAAAATGGCCTGTCCTCCCCGGCTTTGCAGCTGTGGAGGCGCCTTGCTAGCCATGCTTGGAAACAGATAAAAAGCGTATTGTGCTTTAAAGCGCTTTCTTACTTTATTCCAACTGAGATGTTATTCCAACTGAGATGAGTTTTCAGGACCTCTGAGACCCCCTCAAGACATTGCTGTTGACTTCCTGCTTATGTTTTGGAGCAAGGCAACAGTGAACCCAAAGGATTAGCTTTTGTGATCCAAAGCGACCTTGTAGAATGCAATTACAAAGAAAGCTGCCTTGTTTTTGTCTTAACAAAAATGATCAACAGCAAATCACTGTGCTGTGCAAGATAAATTAAGCATAAATTCACTAGAGTATTTATGAGATCAGCCTTTTCTCTGCCGGTAAGGTCCCTAAAGGCTATGCTGTGAATTTAGTCTTCCTTCCCCAGAGAAGGAAACTCTGCTCTTAACCACTAGGAACCAGGAATTAGCACTCATCTGTTTAATGGTAACCAAAATGGACTGTTGAGGTCTGTTCTCCAGGGATTCAGGAGTCTCCTGTGTGCCTTTTGTCAAAACTTGTGACAGAGCTCCAGGTCTTTTTCTACAATGTTGTTTTCTTTGACCTCCAAGTTAGTATGTATAGACCAAGAAGCTGAGTCTACATTCACTCACACAATTCAATAGAAGGGCTGTCTGGAAAAATCCCATTTCACAAACGATTTCAAGGTTTCATAATCTGATTTAGTTCTGCATCAGTGCAAAATTGGAACCTTTGAAGATTTTTTCTGAGCGCAGCCTACTTACCCATTCCACAATACCCTTATTCCCTATTCTGGTGGTTGGGGCATTCACCTGAGAAAGGGACAACACTGGATCTATCTATTCTCCACAGAGAACAACTCCGTGTAGCTGCATTTTCTCTTTGACTTTCCTTCTCCTTCTCATTGCAACTTGAGCCACAATAGCTTCCTGGATGAAGTCTGGTTGAACTACATCCATTCTTGACCAGAAAATTTTGACTTCAAAAAATCGGCTTTCTTCTTTATGGCAAGAAGCATTTCATCAAAGGGAAAAAAAAAACCTCTCAATCTGCTTGATCTCCTGTTTTCTTTTCAAGCAGCACCAAAAGTAATTGCTCAAGATATAAACAAAAGTGCTAGAACTCAAATCATAATTTTCTATTTCTGCAGCTAACAACAGCACCCATTAATAGAGATGAAAAAGATAAGGAGTGCTATTTACTATATTCAATACACCAGCTGAGCACTTTTGGGGTCTGGAGGGAATTTCATTGCCTGGCCTTGAGACATATCATGGCAAGAGATACTCAGGCAGATGGGCCAGTGATGGTCAGATAAGCATCTCCATCATTTACATGATCATCTTCAGTTACTCCCTGATTCTAAAACTTCTGTTTTTATTAAAGTTGCTCATAGCAAATCAACCCAACTTTCATGTCCATAAATTAGTTTTGAACTTGCAGTGATTTTAGGCTGTAGGATATTGATGAGCTTAAAAGTTGTTACTACGCACCCCTCAACACTGTCATTATTAATATTTACCATTTTTCCCTCCCTGGATCACCAAGAACATACAATCACTGAAAAGTGTAATTCATTTCCAGAGGCAGATAGGACACCACTGGTTATCTCCTCCTGATTTTTCCTGTTTTGAACCTGTTTAATGAACCACCCCTGCTGCCTGAAACCTAATCTTTAGGGCTAAACTTACAGGTCAAGGTTTTAAATTGCTGGTTGTAGTTAGTTGTCGGGGGGAATGACTTTCCTAAATTTAGAATAAAATCACTACAATGCAATTTCACTGTGTGTACCTGACTGATTTGGTAATCATATCAGGGAAGTACATTACTTTCATGTTTCCAGACATGAAGGAAACCGAAAGCATGAGAATAGCATATACATAGCAGAGCAGAATACACAGACAGAAAAAAAATCAGCCATGAGCAGGGCTCTCCAATTTTATTCTGTAATTTCAGCTGCTTACTTTCGCAATGTATGCCTTTGCTCTGGTATCTCTGGATCTGGACTGTGCTGCATCAAACATGCTATTAATTAGCAATGCTCACTGAAGGCTATTTTTGTTCTACACCACTCGTATTTCATTTTGGGTGTACTCCTACATTAGTGGCCTTGTGCAAAATTGATTTGTTACTCATTTATATTGCAAGCCAACAGAAACGTGATTTGAATATTGTGTCAGCTTGCTTCTCTTGTAAAGCTTTTCGAGAAGTGGGTCTGCATTGCCCACAGGACTAGAAAGACCTATTTTAAGGAGCTGCTACTCACAGGATACCAGTTAGGACATCCATTATACAGAGGAATACTGGTAAACTTTAAAGATTTCCTTTATTTAACCCTTCAGTTAAAAAAAAATCTCATGAACACCTCTGGAACAGCTTGGGAGCTCCCCCACTTTTGAGATTTCAGAGCAGCTCTGTGGTCGGTGGTTTACGCAGCCTGCTGACTCCTTGGCAGATTAAAACATCAGAGTGCCCTGGAGGAGCAGTCTTAAATCTAGGAAGCAGCTGGAGCCATAACGCAGCAGCCCATGGAGGGAAGGTATGTGGTAATCCAAGTGCACGGAGGGGAAAAGCAATTCTTCCTCTCAGCCATGGGAAAGGGTGTTCTTTCAGTGGCGAGAGGACACGAGGCACCAGGAGCTGCCTAAATATGTCCTGCAAGCCAAGGGTGGACTGGGCTGCGAGATGTGGGGGCATGGGTGCTCCTGAGGCTCTGGTGCCCGTCATCAAGCACAGGGCAGACCAGCATCCCTCTGCCCTCGGCACTACGCTATGCCTCGTGTGCCTAGTCCTGAGAGTGGATGTTTCTGCCCTTGCACTGGTGAACAGCAGGGCTTTTGCATGTGTGTAAGCCTGAGGGGAAGAGGAGCCCGCTCAACGAAGCAAAAAGAGAATAATCAGACTATTCTGCAGCCTCACATGGATGCCAGGTCAAGGCACTGGTCAAGGTTCAGATTCATGTGTATTTGACTACATTTTTTCCCTTTGACTTGAACTGGGAAGGAGGAGAGATTAAATGGTCATAGTGGTCCCTTCTGACTTCCAAAGGCAGGAATCGATGACTTTGCATGGTGTTGTCTTTCTCTTTTTCATCTGGTCTGCTTTGTTCTTAGGACCTCAGTTTTCAGCAGTCACAGTCCTCTCTGCAAACACAATGGCTTGCGCTCCCATAACGTGTCAGAAGCAAACGGTTTCAAATGTTGCTGTAAAGTTTCACCACAGGATTTACTTTTACTTTATTCAACACGAGAGCTGTTTAACATCCGGGAAAAGAGCATAAATTGTGCTCTAGAAAATTGTGCTCTACATCAAAAGGAAGCCTAAGCAGAACAGAGGCCCCCTGGTGCAAGGCTCTTATTCTCATTTCGAAAAGGTGGCGGCATTTTTCAGATCTCTTGCTTTATCGCTAACACTGGGTCCCGCTTCTACCTAATAAATACCTTTCATCCCCGAAGCCTAGTGAAATGCTTCTTAATTTTAAGTCACATATTACTTGCCCTGTGATAAGAGCAGGGTTTTTTCTCCATTGGCAAGCCAGACAGACTCAGAACTGTTAATCTCCTCAGTATGCAGGGTGGTTGCTTGCGCTCAGATAACTTGTATAAATATTTGTAAACACCATAATCTATTTCAGCTGTAGCAACAGAACAATCTGATAAACACAACGTGGTTCCCGGAGATCAATAGGAGCCCATAAATATTACAAGCAAATAAAGCATACTCTTTGCCACAACTGAGCGGTGGCTCAAGGGGGAAAGCAGCAATAGCCATGGGGCTGTTGGACACCGGCGCTGCAGGGAGGCACCGTCGGTGCCCCGGCCCCATGAGGTGCCCACGGGCGCTGGTACCTACCCATCTGCACGGTGCTGCGCGGCTGGCCGGTGGGCGCTGAGTACCTCAAGCAGTTGCCCAGCTGTGGAGAGGCTCCCGGGAGCTGCGGGTGCGCCTGAGGCGTGGGCACGGGGGCCGCGGGTCTGATGGCCGTGGCGGCGCTCGCGTGACTCGTCCCTCCGGTGTGGATGGCTCCCGGCGCCCCTTTCGCCGCTCCGCCGGGGTTGTTGCGGGGCTGCCCGGCTCCCGCGGGCACTCTGTGGGGTGGAACGGAGTGTGTGAGCACCATGGGGAGATCCCGCTATGCACCTGCCACCACCATCAAGGGCCTCAGCACAGACCCTGGTTTGGGTTGAAATAAACTGAGCTAGGGTTTAGGAACAGGGTTCCTAAACGCGCCAGGGCATTGGCACCCGTTCTTCCTAAGGGAAGAAGTGCAAGGTGAAAATGGAAAGATCATCTCTTCAGCCACTAACTTCTTTGGTTACACTTCTGTCTGAATAATTTCTAGTAAAATCCAAATCTGAATTCAGGGGAATGTCTCCCAAATGCCACTTGGTGTGCCAAAGGCTATTTTACAAGCAAGCATGGAGTAAGAAACAAATCAGATTCAAAGACTCTTTCTTAAGACCAAATCTTCATACAAGCCCACAGTAGGAAAAAAAGAATGGGCAGCACCTAACCTCTGCATGTCTACTGCATGACCTGCATGTCTACTGCATGTCTACTGCCTGTCCTTGAAGATTCTATGATTCTATGATTCTACTGCAGAAGCCCTGAAAGCACTTAATTTATCAGGCATTGTCTGAGTGCTTACTCTAGTTCTTTAACTAGCACTAGGTTAGGCTTGCTAAGGAAATGCAAAAGGGCAGGGAACAGAGCTGACCTTCTAGGGAAGGAACTTCCAACAGCAAACAACCCATATTTCACTGCTGTCAGAGTTTTTCTCTCATCTATGTGACAGAGGGAAGGAAGGATCTGTTTGTCCTATGCAAAAAGTCCAGCATGGAGCCATTTTCCAAACGAGCCAGTCTCACTCCTCTTACCACAAAGTACAAACTCTCTGACCAGTAAAACAAGGCGGTAATGCATAGGCTTGGCTGCTGTTTGGCAGCATTTTCTCACTCAGATTCCCAAATGCTTTACCTTAACGGCAAGAGATGCTATGGAACAGAAGGAAAAACAAAATCTAAATGGGGGCTACTGCTTAGTGCTCTTCTGCTCTTCTTGGCCGTCCCATGTGCTCATGTCCCCTTCAAGAAGAGGATATGATGCAGAATGAAATGTGGAGGAAATGGAAATGAGAATAAGGTAGGAGGTAGACAAGAGAGGAGGTGATTACAGAAAGAGGACAGTGCACATATACAGAATCAGCATATTGGTTGTGGGAAGGGAGGGCCCAAACTTGTGTGAGAGTAGAGAAAGGAGAAGTAGTATGCTGAATAATCTGGTCTGGTTCAGAAGACAAGAACTACCTCTGAGGAAAATAGAGCATGTACAGGTACAAATTCTGACAGAGGCCGAAGGACAGGCCAGAAGATATGATCCAGAAGTGCATATAGCCCTCCACTGGAGAAAAAAAAAGAAGAAAAAAACATAGAAATAGGGAAGATAACCCAGCAGTGTCATCAGTTTTTTAACTCTTTTACTTTTTTTCATCATGCATCATTTGTCTGGTTTATATTTTGTTAAATGCATCCAATTTCTTTTTCTTCACTTCAAACTTTTTGAAGCTTGGATTTGCTAGAAAAGCACATCTAATTAAAATCCACTGAGAGTTGTGTTTGGGCAAGCACGCTCACTGACAGGTAGAATAACTTCATCTGGGACTCCTATAGAGCAGGATGTGGCAAATTTTTGCTGCTCTCCTGTGCCTGTCTCTCCTTCTGAGGAGTCCTGCCATGGAAATATTTTTTCATTAGGTTCTGTTCACACATATGTGCCCTGGTGGCTTATAAATCTTTTCTTGCTAGTTCAGCTTCTTTTTCTTGAATTTTATACAAAGCAGCAGAAAAACGTGTAAGAATCTAATCCTCTGTTTTAGTATCAAAATAAAGAGGAGCAAAGTAAGTTGGAAGAGCAGTAAATAAGATATTTTGTTCCTATCTGATTTTTTTCTTGCTGTTCTCACTGAGGGTGATTTATGCAGCAACTTAATTAGTTCACAGGATCATAAACATAATCATAAAGCTGCTCTTGGGTTTTGTCAGGAGGACTTTTGCCCTTTAGCACTTCCCCGTGTCTTGCTCTAGCTGTGGCGTGTCGCATTTAATAAGGTTTTGCTGATTCAGATCACCAACACTTTAACACAGACCCCTTTACTAATTAAGACCTGAAGAGTCAAGGACTTTTTTTCTATAAAAATCAGGTAAATATATTCAGGTTGATGAACAGCTAAGACTCTATGAATTGATGCAATATTAGGTCGGTCAGTAGGTTGTTATCAGCATCTGATCTGCTCTTAATTTTTAGTCTTGTCCAGTCCACATATTACAAACTTTATATAAACTGAAAATGGAATGAACCTGGAACTGTTTTTCAATTCCAGCACTTTCTGAGTTGTGAGGTCTACTTCCTTGGAGAGCAGTGAAAAATGGTGGGAATTGTGTGCATGTGGAAGACGCCTGCAGAGTAGGAGGAGTGAGTCCAGTCTGCAAACCACAAAGCTACTTTAAAGGATAGATGGACTTATGCTTGGAAACATACAAGGAGCACTTGGGACAAAGCAGTTTAGGACTTTCTGGTGTACTTTCTCCTCAGTTAGTAGAGTATTTCTAAGAGTAGACTCCAGATTACAAATACTCCTGGATTTGAGATTCTCCAATACTGAACTCGAACAAATGGCATTCCTTCCTTCCCAAACATGCTATTCATTTCTCATCTTGTGCAATTGAGACAGAGATAGCTATTATGAAATAATACGCTGAATTGCTTGTAATTGTTTAAACATTAGTCCTGATCCAGATAATCCAAGAGCTTTGATCTCAGGAAAACAAAATCTAAATCAGGACTACCACAAAGCAAGTCAGAAGTATTCCTTACGTTGCTCATCCCCATTCATGACCACTGTTTCCATAAAATGAAATGATTAGCCAACAGAATCTTTAAAACAATTAAGGCTGGGCCCATCATACCATTTGTAAGTGCCAACATTAAAACAACTAACAAGGTCTTCTGAAAATATGAGTAATTTTGAAGTTGCAACCAAAAAGAATTCATTGAAATCTACAATGTATGACACTGTCATTGAAAAATTTCTAGTGGGGAAGCACTTAAAAACAGATTTACTCTTTTTTTTTCAGTATCCTGAAGCCACAGATTTCCTCCCACCCTCTGCCCAGGCATATCCACTTTTGGCCATTGGTTCTCACCTGGAAACGGGAGTCACGTAGTTGCCTGGGAAGACTCCAGACATGCCGCTTCTCAGAGAGGTGCCTTTGAACCAGCCATCCTGACACTTCTCAATGACCCGGTACATCTCACCTTTGCGCAGCTCCAGCTCGTCGTTCTTCTGAGGCTTGTAGGCATACAGAGCTAGGTAGCTGCAAGGAGAGGTCACACACATAGATGGAATCAAACCAGGACTGTCCAGGGTCAATCACAGCCCCATGGAGCAGGAGGGGCACACACTGCTCAGAAATGGTGATTAAGAAGGAACGTAATTATGGCACACAGAAGGAGAATGGCATAGAAGAGATCAATCAAATGCTAAGATGATAATGAGATGAAAGGAAAGGGGTAATTTAGATATTAGGAGGACATACTGCACCTAATGCACAGTCAGAGGAAAACACTGCTACAAAACAGCACTGAAGCTAAGAATTTAACAGCAAAGACTGGGCTTTCATTTTGATAGTAAGGATATTCAGGGTTATAATAGCAGAGATTTCGGAAGTCTTACATCTGGATGAAGTTTATATTAATGGTTCAGGGTGTGAGCCACCTCTAATATGGACCATGAGAAGAAACTTTCCTTATGGATAGGCTGTTTTAAAATATTTAAGAGAGCTTTTACTGCAGCTTTCTCTTTGCTTTTTATAGTGGCTGGTGCTAGAAACAACACATTGAACTGTTCTGGTTCAGGGCACTAATTCTTACGTGATGTGAGTAGAGAAACAAAAAGAAAATACAGAGGGCCAAATTCTGATTTTTATTTTTTTTTGCTTAAGTAAGTAGTATAATTTGGCCTTAGATATTGTGCAAGTATGCAAGTATATTCATAAATATTTGATATAGGACCCAATATGCAGAACTTTTAAAAATCTATTTAATTATAGTTTTATTTATTCTCTTTGTTTAGAATCTTTCTTTTTATCTCTCTCTTGCTCTTCTGTCATTACTTCAGGGAGGTGTCTAATGTTATGAAATGACTACAACTTAAAGTCCCTAAAGATAATCTCTCTGTTTGGAGAGATCCTTGTTGAAAATTAAGAATGATTGCTTGTACTTTAGGGAGGGAACTATGGAAATTCTGGATAAGATAGCATGAATGTGCACAGAAAACAACACTTTTTTTGTAAATATCAATTTTTGTGCTGACGCCTTTCTACAAATCCAAAAGGGATTTCTGGTAATTCTTGATCAAAGTTACGCCTCCTTGAGTGTTTCTTTTTTGCCTCCCCATTTTATTTGTTTCCTAGAGACAGTGTAGAGAGATTAGAATGAATGGGAAAACACTTACAAAGATTGCATTAACACTACCAAGTGCACTACAAATGCTTTTAGAGTAGGGGATGGGTAAAAAGATACTTGCTGCCCACCATAGCAGTGAACCAGAGAAATAATGACAACTATAACCATTGTGACTGTAGACTTCAGCCAGTAAAAGTGATGCATGGCTTTTTACTTCTGCTCTCTAGGAAACATAATTGAGAAATAAATCCTGTTAGTTTTACTGATTCTACTTCTTTATGGTACCAGTAGATTTCTTTATTTTCATTCTGAAGGCAGTAAATAAACAGCAGTAATGAGAAGAATATGAAATATTTGGTAACAGCTCCTTGGGGCATCCTTAAGTTGATGTGCGTGGCTCTATTTACCATGTGCATAGGGTACAAAGATCTAATCAGAAACTATATTTCATTAGTCAACAGATGGGAGAAACCATTCTGCACCTCCTTTGTTTAGTTTGCATAATCAGGTGGCCTTGATCAGGTCTGCCATGGGTCACATGATGGAAAACGTGAGACTATGTATGGACTGCAGAACATTGAAATGACTCAAAACAAGGTTACATGTTCCAGTGGTAAATCTTCTGCACGCTTCTCTGCTAGGACACAGAGGGAAGTGGCAGGACTGCACTCACTTCAGAGAGAAAAAATACGGCTTTCATCACCCATTTTTAAGTTGTTCCTTATCCAGATGTCATGTTCGGAAAGAATATGGGGGATAAGGATGATAAAGTTTTTTTATCTCTTTAGGGAGATAAACAGGTTTTTTTTTTCTCTGTTATTATTGTTCTTGTTTTTTTCCCCAAAGGTCTATATGTAATCATGTAATTTACAGTTTGACATGCTGGAAAAAGGTGTAAGGAAAACTGGCCTAACTAACATCAGAGGACTGTAGGTTACTTTCCGCTGTAGCTGTCTCCAGCTCTCCTATTAGTTTCTTTCTTTTTCTCTGTGAAAATTCCCCCCAGCTTAAATTTCAGGAAGTCAGAATGAACCAGTAATCAAAATGAGCCCATACTCAAGAGAGAGTACCAAGATCCCTGTAAATTAAAGGAAGATGTACAATAGTCCAGCCCATGTTAAAACTGAAGCGTCTTGTTATCGTTAAACTAGTTAACTGTATATGGTAACTGCATGGCATGACTCTGGGGCAACAGATGTGCTCAGTGCTATCTGAATGGGCTGGTGTTCACACTGCTGTGTGATTACATTACTTACATGGGGAAAGCAGGACGCTGGTCCCTGAGGTTTACTCTGTCTCCAAAGAGACAGAGGCTTCTCCAAACCCAGATAATGGCCCAACCTAGGTTTGATGGCCTATAACCTTGGGGGGAAAGGCAATGTCACACCAGCATGGCTACGTTAGAATCACAAAATCATTATGGAACGAAAAAGACTGTCCAGATCATCAACTCCAGCCATAAGCCCTTCACTACCCTGCCTGCTAAACCATGTCCCTAAGTGCCTCATCTACACATTTCTTGAACACTGCCAGGGATGGTGACTCCACCACTTCCCTGGGCAGCCTGTTCCAAGCCTTGACTACTCTTTCAATGTAAAAATTCTTCTTACTGTTTAACCTGAACCTCCCCTGGCACAAGTTGAGGTCCCCAGCCATTGCTGCTGGTTCTCCATCACACCTGGGGACTGTAACTGCTTCCATGTCCTAAGCTAACAATCCTGCAGTCTCAAACCGTACTGAGCATCTTGCTGCACGCTCTCTGAACACACTTCATGGATGCCTGCAAGATCCACATGGAGCCAATAAGGGTTTAGGAAAATTTATTAACTCTGTCTCAGTGATGGTTCTGCTAGACCTGGTCTGATTCAGTTCAGAGCTACTTAGACAACTCTGCAACCAGCCCTCAGAGCTGAGTGAAGGCTGGATAACCTGACCCCAAAGCATGCTTTTGCATGGGAATATCCTGTCCTGTGCTGCATTCAAATCTGTGCCACTATCACAGAACAGCAGTGCTGTTTTTCTGGGAATCTGCTCTCCTTGCACCTGTAAGACCTGATTCACTAAGGCAAAAATCTTCTCTTCCTTTTTCTTTTATTCTCCCAGGCAAAAATACCACCAGGAGTATCTCAGCACTTAGAAAATGGAAATGCCTGACCCTGGATCTCACTTATGTGAGCAGTGAAAACCGTGTCCATTAGGGACAAGAGTTTGGGACAACCAGCACATTGATTCTGTGGGGGTTTCATCATGTTCATTGGATATGACCCCATCAGGACACTAAATGTGTTAGTGGGTAGGGGACCACGGAGAGAGATGGGTCGCACACCTGCTGTCAGATACAGCTGAAAACAATTTAACTACAGATAGTTTCACTCACCAGTAATTGTTTCTGGGCTCTGCCTTTGGCAGAGAATCATGGCTAGCAGCTTGGCTTGCTGGGACTGGCTTCATTTTAAGCCAAAGCCTTTGGACTTGGCTGTGTTTCACCATTCTCTAGATTTAAGATGTAAAACTTCACTTGCAAACTTTCTGCAGCTGAGATTAAAGTGGTAAAACAACAATTCCAATCTCACAAAATGGAGTAACAAGTTATTCTGGGCTATGTGAAACAGTTAGACTAACGGTTGAGAAGTAAGACCTCGATGAAGCCAAAATCTTTATAAAAAAGCTCCCTAAAAAGAATTTCTGACTTAGAAGGTAGCTCATGTTCTTGGCCTAAGGGAGCTGTCTGTGACTCTAATTATAACACAGAATTCCCAGGGCTCTATTTAAGGCTGTTGCTCTCTGGTTCTGTTGCAGCTTTGAGATAACACTTCCTTTTTGACTGGAACTTGGCTTGTAAATATAAAATGACGGACCATATGAGGCTGCTTCTCGGGGGACACTATGGGAAATCAACGGGCAAGGGAAGGGGATGGCTTGCTGAGGGACAGAAGCAGAAGCATGTTCTATTTTCTTTGAGCTGAAAGATATCCTGCTTTAGCAACTAATTTTTTGAAACACTTCTATTAGGTCTTCCTAAACTTAGCAACATTTAATGCATTTTTTTGTCCCTCTGTATATCACACAGACTTCATTGGATCATGCAGGGTGACGTGACCACTCTGTGGGATCAAGAGTGATGTGTGGTACCCTACAATATAAAGACTTCAGTTAAGAAGAGTATAAGAAGATGCAGGAGAGGAATGACCTTAAAAGACCATATCTATGAACATTTTTGTTTTGGTTCTGTTTCAAATTCCCTATTTTCTTTAAAATAGGTTTGCTATCCTATTTTAGGATTCTATTTGTGCACTCAGACATTATTCTCCCTGTATCATAAAACCCTAAAATAACTGTGTGCATGTTTGTGTGTCAGTATGTTTCTACTGCTTTTTCAACATATATATGATCATAGTTTCAAAAGGGTTCGGTAGTTTATCTAGGCAGGTACCAAATAAGCCAACTGAGCTATAAAAGATTTATTAAAATGAAGTCCATCAGTTTTATTCAGTATCTAGTCAGCCTTTTCTTCTTTCAAAGCTCATATACTCACAATACTCTTTTTAAAAGTTCATTTGATATTCTTGTTTATGGTGATGAAAAAAATGTATGAACTGAGTCACTTTTTATGGATAATGATGAATGCATCAGGTGTGCGATTGTATAGGGCTGCACCTTTATAAGATTTTAATTGAAGGAATAAGAATTTTTTTGCTATATCTCAGAGACATTCCATTTGCTTCACAGTGATTCATACAGCTATAATAAATATACTAGGAGCAAAGAGAGGCTTAGATAGAATGAGAGGGTTCTTGTCTTTCCCTGTTTATTTTCCAACTTGTGCAGAGGCTGGGCAATGTATGAAAGTGCAGTAACTGATTGCTCTAAATGCTGCTTGTCTGAGAGCTAGGTTTTCAGATTCATAGTGAAAACATGCATGAACATAAGATCTGAAACAAACAGGAACCAGAGACTGATATGAGATGGCTGCTTACATATTGAGGGGGAGCTGGACCTTCGGTGGTGTTCCCTGATCTCCAATTATTGCACTTGTCCTGGGACCAGCCACTGTGGCTGTTCCAACTGAAGAGGAATCCTGAAAAAAACACAAACAAGAACACATATACATTAACATGAAGTCCCATTGCTTCCTAAAATGAGGTGAGGAGAAGGCACAGGGGAAGAAATCACACTGTATGTCAAATCACAACCTTTCCACCCTCACGATATCGCATAGAAAGCATATCTTTCAGCTGTCATCATTCCAACAATACATTTTTGACACAAGGGATATTATCTTATTAACAACCTTTCCGTGTATACGTAAGAGAAATTCATCTGTGTCCTG
Organism: Nothura maculosa; assembly: GCA_032353885.1. Classification (NCBI taxonomy): domain Eukaryota; kingdom Metazoa; phylum Chordata; class Aves; order Tinamiformes; family Tinamidae; genus Nothura; species Nothura maculosa. Next base: position 1,323,313 of record JAUBOD010000537.1, read on the forward strand.
TACCTTGCATGCATCTTAAAACCTTTAGAAAGCAAACCCAACTGACTGCTTTGTAAAATGAGTGCTGTGTGTATATGTCTGCAATGGTACCTTCTCTGATAAAGCAACCTCAGCAGCTATTTTTTTTAATTCTTATTTTTTCATTAATGACTATGGAAAAGAATACATTCTTCAGTTTCCAAAAATGTGATCTGCGTATACCATTTTATCATCAGTAATATTCTTCTCTTTAAGAAAAAGAGGTAAGTGATTACACAATCTAGAACAGGAGTACTTCTGAATGGACACAGTAGGAGTCCACTCCACTTTACTTTCCCTAGTATGAAGAGCTGCGCAAATATATTTTCCAGATATCTGTTGAAAGACATTTCTAAATGTAATCCTTATGTTTTGCAAAGATTAAAGTTGAGCAAAAGTATGTAGGGCAAACTCTTATGAGTTGTCACAACATAGTCCCAATTTGTCTATTTTAGAAATGAATCCTGACTATAAACCTTTCCTGGAGCAATGATGAGGGCAGTAGCAACAAATCTTTGCTGCAAAAGCAAGGCAGAGCCGGGCAAATGGGACTTGTAATGGTTCACTTGAGCAAAAGTTGTTAGTATTTCCAGTCAAATGTTGCATACAATAAGATCTGGAGTCTATGTAGAAACTGCAGACTTAAACATTCAACAAAGATTCTGGGTAGATTTACAGACTTCAATGTAATTTTTGTGTCTTCAAGTACCACCTAATAAACCACAAATACTGATGTATGTGGGAGCAGAGATAGATAGGGGTTTTTTTCTCTTTTTTTTCATTTTAAAATTACTCTGAATTAAACCAAGGCACACGCTGCTATTTAATTAACAGACTTCAATGTCACCTCTATCCAAAGAAGCCCACATAATGATTACAGTGTCATGTCTCAATAACGTGTTGCTAATCTATATTGCTTTGCTATATATTAACACATAATCATTATGAAACTCTGCAGCAAGATATGAAGACAGAGCTTTGTGATTCCATGGCTTTTGGCGATAAGAAGCACTCTGTCTCCTCTCTCATCAGCAACTACTCTCAGTCACGAAGTTGTAGTGACAAGTCCATCTCCTTTTTCTCATTATTTCTCCTCACTTTCTGGCTGCTTGCTCAAACAACGAAGGTTCCAGGCAGTTCTTAGTCCGATGTGCTAAAGTAAGCGTTCTTTCCAGTTCTGTGACTAAAACTCTATTAATCCTGCCTGTTATGTCACTGACATAATATCAATCTACAAGAAGAAAAAAGACAGTGTAGGGATAGCTGGAGAATGATCCCTCATTTGTTATTTTGAACTTGCTATTTCGGGTAGGGGCTGTTGAAGATGCTGGGCAGAGAGTCATGGCAAATGCCTTACCCAGAAGGGAAGTGAAAAATCAGTGGTTCAAGCTTCATCACGATGTGCCACCAGTGCACGTCTTCTCCGCACTAGAGAAACTATCTCCAAGAAAAGAGAAAACAGGGCAGTCTCCACCCTTTTCCAATAAAACAGAACACTTAGTTCTTACCTCAAAAGAAAAAAAAAAAACAGGGCTGGGCAAACAAGTGCAGGATGCAACCACATAAACAGAGAAAAACACATTAGTGTAACACATACACACTGTGATTCCTTCCACTCTCCACACACCTTGGTGAACGCAGAGTTTGGCATCTATCCCCCCATGACTGCATGCTGCAGGCAACCACGCTAAGCCAGCCCATCTCTAGAGAGCAGCATTGAGCTCCACAGAGAACAACTCCAGCCCCGAGAGCAGCGTAGCTGCAGCACATCCAGCCACTCACCAGTCTGCACTGACACTGCTGGCTTCTGGGTTACTCTCCAGTTCTGGAAGTGTGAGCCCAAATCCTTTTTAGATGTTTATTACTCTTGGGCAAACATACTGTGCTAGTGATTAGGACCACATCATTGTCATTTAGCATTGTTTGACGGCAGTGTTGCCTTCTTCCCTTGAATAAACCTGAAGAAATCTTCATAGCCCTGGACATTTTGTATCACTTGGACATTCCATTTCTTGCTTGCTGTGTTACTGTACTATTGGTACCTCTGGTGCTAGTGTGGACCCTACAAACCATTATTTTTTGCCACTTTGTACAGTCTAATATCATGCACATCCAAATTCTAAGCCAGTGCCTGCTTCTTTCTTGTGCTACAGTTTTTCTTTGACACAATTGTGCATTTGCCAGTCTCATCTTATGACTCCATATGTCATCATGCAGCTTTGCTCTATAGGACTTATCAGTCTTCCATTGCACTGAATTCAGCTCCTCTGTTAGCACCTGGGCATTTACTAGCACACATATTCTCCTTTGCAGTTTCATGCAATGAGTTCAATGTGCTCCTTGATGAATTCTCCCAGTGCTGCCTGATTGCTACTATGCATCTGAATGTTCCCTAGCTTTGCATTTAAACTCTCATTCCTGATAAAGTTGGCGGTGGCTTTGTAAGCCTCATCCTTCAAGGTCATGTTCTAGCTCCAATGCACCACTGATTGGCACATATTGGAAGACAAAATATTGCTAGATTATTCTGCAATGTAATAATTGCAAGAAGATTTTGCAGAGAATGATATTTGGTGAAAGAATAATCTCTTATTTCTTCCTATTCTTGATTACCTTTACAGGAAGTTTATGTATTCACTCAGAATGTTTTTGAAACATTTCTACAAATTTATGCAAATTTCCCCAGCTACCACTAATATAATAATTCTGGAGCACACTGCAAGCCTCTCTTCTTTAAAACTCGTGGCAGGACTTGGTTTGTTTTCCTTCTTTATTCAGCCCTGGAGCCAGGTTGTACTTTTTGCTATTGTGATCTAAGGAACAAGGTACTAAAAATGTCATCCTTTCTTCTTCATCTGCTCAAGGGAATGGGAATCTGAGTGAATGCCCCGATTCTTATGTTCTTTGTTTTGGTAGCTTTGGGGAGGTTTGTGTGCTACATCCTTCCTTTCTGATTTCATGTCCCTGTGTGAGCTGTGGCACCTGGCACACAAATTGAGCCACACAGGGAGCCAAACACTGCAGCAGGTGGATCTTAATCATTCTTCACAACCTCTGTTTTGTACAGTCACTGAGCACTCTCTGAGAGGAGACTTCAGCTGACAACCAGGTTTTCAAAAGGCACAAGGGGACCTACTGATAAACACAGGCATCTTGTAGAGTTTTCTCAGGGAGGCAGTAAGAGGTACTTGAGTGCCTGATCCCCATTGATTTTACTGCAGTCTAAGTAAGAAGAGTCACTTCTGAAAACATCATTTGGTGCCCCTATGTATCCTTATGAACCTTTAATACCTTTGAACATTTATCCATTGAGTTTCCAGACACGACCTGCTGTGTAATCAGGCTGTAGCACCTCCTGATTAGGAGGCCATTAACTGTGATGGTGGTGCATAGTTTTCTGAACTGGACTCTCCTAGCTCTCTCGTGTGTATTTAGGCCACTAAACAGACACATCTGACTTTTGACATGACTTCGGTTTGACATCCATTGAGTGCCACTTATCAGTACTGATGCTTTCAGCTCAATAGCAATAGTTCTTTCCTTCTAAAGGACAATTCAGCCCCATTGCCAAGTAGAGCAGAAAAGTAATCACACAAAAGCACACTAAAGATCACCTTTAGATATCTCTAGGATAATTTCTATTTCTTTTTGCCCAATTAGTAGCAAAGTAATATCATCTGTATTGTGGAGGGCAAAATCTTGATTAAAAACTCCAGAACTATGCACACAGGCACCAGGTGCTGATGAAATCATGTGAAGTTGTCTTAAGCACTACTGAATCTCATTCCTTGTTCAACTGATAAGTATTATTTACAAGAGAACTATAGAAGCATCAAAACAAACTGTAGTTTAATGTATATGTAATGGTATATTTCTATTACACTTTCTGGCATACACTCTTGAGTAAATAATACACTGCTGAGATTTTGCTGCCTCTTGTGTCAGCTGTGATACATATTTAAAAGCAACCAACCTCACAAAACATTACTTACAAGCCTGCAAAAGGCCAGGAAATTAAGGATAATAACCACCCATCTAGGTTGAAACGTCATCTCAATTCATTCTCTCATTCCCTGATGCTTTCTATCTTCTCATCCACACCTTTGTAAAAGCATAAGAATTAGCAGCATGAACATCCAGCATGAACTATCGTTTTTTTTCCTCCTGTAGATATACAGATATATTTCAGATTTTCACTACTAATTTAAGGCTGTATTTGTGGTTTAATTTGAAAAGACATGGTACCGGTGCAGATTAATGAAGTGTCTTGCAAAAGCATGGGACTCAATCTTAGAGGGGAATAGAACTCATGGAGACAGTGACAAAACTAGGAACAGATACAGTGATATTGCAACTTGCAACAGCCTTTACAGAAAAATAATTGCTGCTGCTATCAGACGAATGTTCTTATCAACTTGAAAATCACCAACTAGAAATCTGTATTTTGACTTCAAAGCAAATCCAGCACTGTCTCACCACAGGGCACTTCCCACATTCATTAATTCACAGGGAAATTTCTTTTAATGTCTTGAATGCATATTTACAGCTTACTTTAAATTTCCCTTTAACATTTCTTTATAATAAGAGAAAAGCATTCAAACATTCAACTCACATAGGTTAATATACCATCCTCTGGATATAGCACAGAAAGTCAGGTAATGGTCTTTATGATTCCTGCAACTTATTTCTCTAATTCACTGACTCCATAAAACAATGGCTGTGGCAATCACCACGGGCCTTAATGCTCCTAGATATAATGTATAAGCACTTAATGCATGATAGTGCCACCAAGTATTGATGAAAAGTGTTGCAGGCAAGATGATTGAATAGCCTCATCAAATGCTAATTATCAAAGCAGGAAGCAAAACAGACTTAACCAATGCTAGACTTTTTCTTCCTTAATGGTATGTGTGTAAAAACAAACAAATGCACGTACATAAAGACAGCTGCAGCTGCATAAATACCCTGCTCCTTCCTGCAAAAAAATTGAGCTACATTTATATAACTTAGTATTCACTATGGGTTTCCCTCAATTTGCAAACATTTACAGCTGTACATAAAGGTAAGGCCAAATATTATGCCAGACTATGCTAGCACTATGTTGGCTCTGATTCATAAGAGGCCAAAAATTCTAGACTGTACCTTCTGTGAACAGATTGTGAAGCGACTTGGAAAGCTGGAGGAGTCATGTCAGCATATAACCTTAGTTTTTATTTCCATACTATGCTATCTAAAGATGCCTATAACTTGGAAGAAAAAAGTTTTTGTCATTTTCCTTCATAGGCTTACCTGACATTGCCATTTACAAGAGCACTGATTATTTTGGTTCCCATTTCTCAGCTTCCCCAAATGAGGACTAAATATATATTTTGAGGATAATAATGAAAATTATATTTTATTCAGGATAGCCCTTTCAGCACTTAAAAAGCATGTTCTGGTTCTCCACTCGTCTATCAGAGGTTTTATAGAAAATAATAGATTTCTGCAATGGTGGAATTCAACGATGTGAAAAATCCCAGGTGGAGAGACCAGAAAGCTTGAAGTGAGGGTTTGCTCTCTAAAAGATGTTAATTTAATCACAAGTTTGTAATTATGCTTTTGATAATTGAACAATAAACTCATCAGGAGCCTGTGCAAAAGCTCTGCTAAGAGTTCCCCTTCAGGGAAATTGCAGTATTAGACAAATAAACATAAAAAAAATCCAAACAAACAAAAAGATACACATTGTAGTAATTTCTGCTAAAATGTCATGCATGTACACATCGCATCTGTTGGATGGACAGGATTTTGTGGTATAGTTTAAATATCAAGAGAATACTTTGCTTGCTGTTGTCTCTCCAAAATTTGATAGTTGAGTGGCAAGTCACTTAAAGCCTCAGGATTAGCCCTGTGAAAAAAATGATTTCAGTGGAAAAGTGTTTTTGGGTTATTACCCTGAGGAGCATGTGGAAAAAAAATGTTGTTTTACAGTCAACAGAATTTCATAACACCATCCTAAAGCGTATACTTCTCACCTAGATCCAGAAAAAAAAAAAAAAGCTTTTCTGATTCTTGAAAAAAACTTTCAAATGTATTTATCATGAGATGAATTATGGGATAAATAGAAAATACTGTCTCTAAAAGGGGATAGTTTCTGAAAGGTGATTCTGCTTTGACCTGCTTTCTTGGTAGCTTATGTAACCAGTCAATAGGCTCAGCCAGTTAATGTGTCTCATTTGCAGCAGTTTTGACGAACTATGCAGTATATCCCAATGTAACATAGAGTATATATAAATATACTCTATATATTTATAACACAATATAACACAGAGTATATTTAAAGACCTATTGGTAACTATAAAAGACAGCTTACATGCCTGCTTGAACCACTTCACTTCTTAAAAAAGAAAAAAATTCCACCCCCCGAACCAAAGTTCCTGGTAAAATTATTTAAAATAGAGATGCAAATAAGAGTCAGTCTTTGGACTCAGTTCTAAATAACTGAGAATAGAGTTGGAAATATACAAGGACAGGGAGCAGTTCAGGTTAGACTTCAATTCACTCCTTTACACTGCTTAAATGACAGAAACATGGGTCTGTTCAACTGACATAACCTTTCTTTTGCCTTTTTGACTGGTGAAATCTCCTGAGAGAGCTGCCATTGCTTTCAGCTGACTAAGTCTCATTAACTTATGTCTGGTCAGTTTGGTGTTTGCTGCATAACAGTGGGGCAGGTTCTATATCGTTTTGGAGTGCTATGTAGAGCATATATAGTATACAGGACTCCAAAACAAATAGAAAAATATCTGAATTTCTCTCCTTTTTCCACAGTCTCTTGAAAATACAAGGTTCATATTTAGTCTTTGGATTTTAATCATAATATATATTCTCCTCATGGTCAGCATTTTTAGGTTATCAGCAGAGGCCCAACTGCAGCTCTGCTACTGCATTTTCTCAACTAAAATTCAGCACTTCTAAGTAACCGATAAAGAGTCACACTTTCAAATGATTTATATAGAAAGACACTCCAGGGAAGACTTTTCATTTCAAATACTACCAATGGCTAGGACTAGGATGAAAGACATTGGTCTCAGCTTTTTCCTGAACGTGTGGCCTCTGGTTAGGAGCCTGTGCTAACATATACAGATACAAAGGGATTTCCTGTGCATGGTGATGAATTGTTCAAAATACACATCAAAGTCCCTTTGGCGAGGAGGCTCCTTTCCTCTGCACTTGGCCATTATGCTGGTGTGCACAAAGCCCCACTTCATTATTTATGAGATGCATTTTCCTTCGGAAAAAAAAAAAGGAGGATTTGGAGCAGTATTGACCTCCGACCTTTCCAAATTGCAGAGTAGAATAATTCATAAGGAGTTAAAATGGAAGCAAGATGAGGCACCTGAGGCTGAGGCACGCTCATTGCCCTATGGGACCTTCCCTGCACCCAGAGGAGTCTCAGTTACGACCAGTTCCCCTGCACTCGTCATCAAATTCAGCTTCAGCTCCGTCCTATGCCTGCAGCATCACTTACAGCTTCAATGAAAGTCCATTTCAGCAGCACATTAGGACATTCTCCATGATGGACAGACACTATTGTCTTTCACATGGAATTCTTATGCTTAATGAGTGGCATTCAGCAGGCGGACATAAAACATAGTGCATGTAAATCTGTCTGCAGAAGAAATGAAAATCCCAGCCCTGCCCCTTTCAAAATAAATGTTTTTTTTCTTGACTATTGTGTGGTTTGGAGTGGTGGTGTGCTTTTCCAGTCTGCTCTACTTCAGTGCTATTTTATCAAGCTTATGTTGCTTTGAGTTGGTTGTTCTACCTTTGAGCATCCCTAGGCTTGTAATCTACTGAAGTACTTTTACATCTCATTCATTTCCAAGTTTATCTGTCGTACCTAGCTGGAAATA
>JAUBOD010000537.1:1331325-1344110 GCA_032353885.1 Nothura maculosa
CCTAGGCTTGTAATCTACTGAAGTACTTTTACATCTCATTCATTTCCAAGTTTATCTGTCGTACCTAGCTGGAAATAACTGAGTTGATTCCACTTGAACAGAAACATGTTACCAAAAGCCTTATAGTCTTCAATTATTAAGATAACAATATGTAGAAATGCTTTCAAAACATTTGATTTTGTACCCTAGTCTTGTTCTTCTGTGTGTCAATGCTAAAATGTGCCTTCCTAGAGAAGCAGGAGGCTTATAATAGTCCAACCACTCACACATACACAAGAAAAACGTCATACAGCACAAAAGTCTGGTTTCAATTGATACGAACTGACAAAAGCCACAAGAATATAGCCTCATGCATGAAATCACTTTTAAGGGGTGAAAATATATACTACATTTACTGAAACATCTGAAATTTGTGCCTACACTTTATGCTTCTATCAAGTCAGTGGAAGGAAAGGTATCCTTGAAGGTCTCCTGCAGAAACCCCTAGCTGCCAGGTTCAAACACCTCAGATCCTCAGGGCTTGCTTTAAGAAAACATTTCCACAAGGCACCAGTGAGTTGCCCATGGTAAGAGACTGGATGCTATTCAGGAACTTCTGTGATGTATTTCTGCTTGTCTGAGGGACCAGGCACAGGAAATAGTGTGTGAGACTTTATAAAAAGGTAGAATAAGCCTCCAGTTAATCCCCCAATACCAGAGAAACTCATGGTAACTGAAGTGAACACTCCTTTATTTCATTTTCTAAGGAGATCTGCTAAATAAACAATAGTAAAGTGTCTGGAAAATTTCAAGAACATGATATTAATAAAACCCCACAACAATAACAAACCAAATTTTGATTCTAATGGTGAAAGGAAAGGCATAACTTTGCCAGATAGTCAGCAGTGAAACTGCAAATTTGTTGTTTCCCCTATAAAAAAATATGCTTTGGCCGTATTTGCTGCAAACCAGCAGGGACCTGAGGCAGTTATTGAAACAGCCATTTGAGGGCTGTGATGGTGACTTGCAGGGAACAGTGGTTCCTCCTCCAGGGAGGAAAGAAAAGGTGAGAGCTTCACGTGTGGGAGAGCTTACCCATGAGGCTGGCAGCTACCTGCACAGTCTACCTATCAAGCCGCCCACACTCTCACTGACACCCCAGTGGAGTAAGTTTGTAGGCTGTCAGGCTGCCAAGTCCCTAACCAGACATACAGAACATTTACCTTAAAAATACCAGGCACATTTTAGAACAAGAACAATCCACAGACAAGAGTCGCATTGCCCTGAATGCCTGTATGTGAGAACCCAGGGGACTGTTGCTCATGCTACTTTGGCTGGAGTTCAAACACTTGAATAAAGGAGGAATGTTTGGCTGATTTTCTGTCTAGGGTTGCAGTACTGTTAATTGTTTCATGGACATGTCAGGTCCAAGCAGATGGCAGAGAAGGAAATGAGGTTCTGACATCCTGATTTAAAATGTAATCTCTGTAATTATGGTATTAGTAAATATATAGAGATGCTATTTGTTTTGTAAGAGGTGAATTCAAATTCTTGGTAGAGCTAAGTAAGCTGAAAGCAGGAGAATTCATGTTGGTAGCTCTTGTGATCCTATTGCAAGCATTTCAGTAGTGAGGCATTTTTCTGAAGGCTCTTGCTCCTACGCTGAAGAGAACATAATGAGAATGTCAGTTCTGCTTTTCTTTTCACAGATCCACATTTCTAGCAAAGTTTGAAAATATAAATGTTAAAATCTTTCAAACTCAAAAGTAATAAAAAGGCATTGGGAAGCCAACATAAATATGCATTTGTGCATTGACATATCACATTTGGGGTGACTGGGTCCTCAAGGTTGCAACAATAGGTGTTGACAAAGGGAAACCTCTTTTCACTCAGGTTGATCTAAGCCACCAAATCCCTTCTTTTCCCCTCTTGGATTTTGACCACGGCATTTTTGGCCAGCACTGATCAAGGCAAGTGCTCTGCTGCCTTCTCTGCCAACTACTCATTGCTGTCAGGCAGAAGACTCGCTCTCCAATATGGGGGTTGCAGTGCTCGCCCTCCATTGTATGTTCCTCTGTCACATACAAGTGGCTTCATTACAGCCCAGCTGTAGCTTTGCCTTTGAGGGTAACACTGACTACAGAGAAAGGACACAACTTACAGTCCAAAGGACTGAAATTTGACAACCATAATTTACTCCAGAGAACATTTTACTCTACAAGCTGTCTACACTCTACTCCACCAAGAGTGTGTTGGTGGAGCAGGTCATTGACCAGCATGTGAAAGGGAATCGTCCCATCATGACAAGGAAACTTAAGTCACATTTTGTTAGGAGAAACTTTAGCCCTTTTTAGCTTTTCAAAGATATATCCTGGAAAAAAACAATCTCTTCTTGCCCAGACAAATTTGAAGACTTTTATTTATCTGGGATTTACAGAATTTCGACAAACTGCCAGATCATGTGTCGGTGGCCAGCAAATAAGGCAGTCTATCCAAAACTAGCACATCTGTGTGAGTCCTGCACATCTTCAGAACTGCTGGGACATGATTGATATATTGTTCTTATGCTGCCCAGCCTACACTCACATCTGTGTCACCTGGGAGATCCTTCTGGTAAGTGTCTGTAGATTGTGCCCTCATAGATCAACCATACAGAAATTCTGAAGAGAAACATGTGATCCTCAATGGCCCATTGTGTCCACAACCAGTTGCACCCAAGTGCCACAATGAGTTTCAAAATGGGGAATTTTGCACACTAGTTTTTCTGTTAAAAGAAGAGAGAGTAATTATGCACTTTCTGCTTTATCATCTAATTTTTGCGTCTTATTAGCTTGCAGTGAGCCTTCACACTAGTCTAGCAAGTGTGTGCGTGATTTTTTCTTGACTAATGTAAGAACAGAAAAGCCACAGACTGTCATCTCTGTGAAGTCCAAATGTGTCACCATGAGTGCCAAAAAGCTGGGTGTCATTTACTTGACGAATTGTGGACTCTCACCCATGTCTAGTACTTATGCTGTTGCACAGATGTCCCAGGATATCTTGGCACAAACGGTGCTTTGTGGGAGCGTCGTATCCTCACCCTCAGCCTCCCACCAAGGAGGTGAGAGGGAAGGCAAGACATTATGGGAAAAAGACTTTGCCTGGAAAAGGCAAGAGAGAGAAAATGAGCTAAATTGCAGTGGCACAGAGCTGCTTTGCTGGCTCCTACAAGCAAGACATGTATGCTCCTATGTACATATCTGCTCTTGCATGAAACAGCCTCAGACCTACCAAGCAGTCAGAGGCACATATGTGAAGAGTATATGATGGAAACTTGCTTCACAGTTTTCGTGTTGGAGATCCTGAAGCAGGTTTAAGATAAAGAAAAGCACTCTAGTCCATGCTGTGGAGTCCCATAGTGCTGCAAATGGACATAAATAAGCATTCCTGCCCAAAGGAGTCAGATATGCTCCTGCGCTGTGCAGCCCGCTGCCGTTCACGCTCTCCCAGTTGTCCACACACGCAGCTGCTCCATGGCACGGGGCAAGGCACGGCTGCACACACATTTGCCCCAGTCCTGGGACACAGATGTGAGGGGCAGGAATGCAGGGATGGGAAAAGGGTAGAGCTGCCTTTTTTTTCTTTTTTTCAGAAAAGTTATTGCTCCATTAAATGATTGGTGGAAAGACCCTATTGCACTTAGGTTACCTCCAAATCAACAAGCAGTGCAGACCTAAAGGAGTCAATCTGTAGAGTGAAATAATCAATGCTGAGGATCTGGTGTCAACAGCAAATATGACTTTGGTTTTTTACTAGGTCTGGTTGGGTCCCATGGACTGGTTGTTCATGGGTGTGCTCTGAGTGTGCTCCATGGTGCAACCCAAAGCACAGTAAGAGGGGGACAGCTGAGTGCTTCACTTCAGCAGTGAACTCCTGATCACATCCCATCTTCTCAAGCACACTGTACTGAAGCTTTAAGAGAAGCTGAGCTGCACACAAAGTGCTTAGAAGATTGTGCAGTTATTATTCTCCATTTTCTTCTGCTTCTTCAAACTGCAAATTACCATTTGGATTCCCTTATCCACAGAAACAGTGGGCAATTGCAAGGGATTTCAGCATATCCCTGGTGAGTCTGGCTCATATCTCTGCCAGGGCTTCAGAAGACGTAGCTCAGAAGTTCTTTTCCAGTTCTGCTGGGATTTTCAAGAGAACGTGCCTTTGCTCCCTTTCATTAGAAAGGAGAATGGAGGCAAAGGCCTGTGCAATCAGCACGTATGCTAATTTAAAACCTTGCTGAGTTGTTGAGCTACTATCCAGGTGCAATACTTCTTAAAATACAGTGCATTCATTTTTCTTTCAGTAATCTATAGGGAAATAATTACTGTAAAAATCTTTTTTATCCTGGATGTGTACACAAACATATGAATTTCATACCAACATTGCTACCCTACAGGATATCAAATACATTTGGGGATAAAGGTGAGAGGTTCTCTCAAAATTACTACTTTCTGTAACTTAAAGTGATGGAATATAAGCTGCACTTTGCATTTGAAATAAATTATTTATGCCATTAAATTTGTTAATACATTCCATTACTGCAAAACAAATCTGACATTTTGGGGCCTTATTCTCCAGATTCTGATACCTGTCCAGTGATTAATGCATGCAGAAGAAAAATGCATGCAAAATACTGTCAAATTGGAATGACAGCAATTTAAAACAACTTTGCATAGGTGTAAATTACTTTGAAAGAGGCAATGACAAATCAGGCCCTCTGGGCTGTGTGCTTTCAACAACTAGCTTACAAAGCTGCATATTTTCCTGCCTTTGCAAATACAGGCATCACCACACTGACAGTTCTGATTTCTGAGACACATTCTTTCAAAATGGACTTTTCGCAGCAATGTCAGCTGCCCTGTTCTAGCTGTGCAGATGTACAAAAGACTGAAAATTGGGTCGCTATTTTTTTACTATTCCCACAGTAATTCTACTCATCTGTCTTAACAAATGGGCATAGTGATTATTTTGATCTTTTTGTGAGAGTTGTAGGGGGAGGAGAAGGAAACATACGAACCAGCTGAAAGCCTGTCTATCAAGTGTCAGCCTAGCAATAATTGTCACCATGAGCCCAAAATATCCCAAACTAGGGCTGTGGAGAGAAACGAGAATGAGACCTTTGAGTACCTCTCTGTTAGAAAATTAAAACAAAATAATAACATTTTATGGCAGTTAGAAATTAATATCATTGAAAGGAGTAAGCCAGTGGAAAGCAGAACGGTGTGTAAAATGTGCAGCTAAGTGAACCCCCCTTCCATTTGTTCAGCCACCATCTAAGCGCTCGTGATGTTCCCAGTCTAATAAATTGGGCTATTTATGCAACTCGCCTCTCCTCAGCTCAGCGTTACAGTTCATTTATGCATCGTTGTTACCTGGGCTGGAGCACTGGATGAAAGATGAGTCAACTCTCCGATTCGGGCAGCAGCTCGTGGGTCGCTCGAGCTGATCAAAACGGGAGCGCTAATTTCCATGGAGTGCCTGTTACTCATGGCCTGGGAGGATTTGTGTGTCATACTGAGAGCAGTGAAGGAGTGGCGTTTCTTGGCATTCTTCTTGCCCTCAATGTGCCTCTGGATGGCACTGACCGCTCCTGTACTGTTTAAGGTAGAGCACTGCGCCAAAGTAACTGCCAGGGCGGTGTCAGATGGCAAGGGGACATCACAGCCAGACGCGGCAGCTAAGCATGTCTTGTCCATCTCAATAAGCTGTTTAGCTGATTCGTTGAGCTGAGTGCAGAGAAAAGAAAAAAAAAAGACAGAAACAAAAAAAAAAAAGAAAAAAAAGAAAGAAAAAAAAAAAAGAAGGGGGAACATTAACAACCTGTCATAGCTTGATGATGGCACCTGCTGGATCTGCTTTGAGAAAAGTACCCCCTGGGAAAAAGTCTCCCTCGAAAAATTCCATGCTCCTCTCCTGGAGGTGGTTTGTGATTTCTTCTTGCCAACACCTCTCCCAGTTCAGACACCAGTCTGCTAATGTCTGCTCTGGTTCATAACACAGAGCAAACCATTGCTCCTGGGCAACATTTATTCCACTGCCATCAAGAGGACGCTGTGGGCACGTATAGGAGCAGGTCACAGCGTTGCAGGCTTTATCAGTGTCACACTGTCTACACCTTGCCAACATCCCCATTAATTCCTCACTACTCACAGGCTTGTCACCATAAGCATATTCTTGAAGTTTTGTCACACAGGCTTTTGAGACAGCTTCTAGAACTTTCTGATTTTATCTCCCTGCCTTCCACCTGCCATAGGTTATCTTACTGCAAAAACAAAATCAAGGCATTTTTCCAGCTGCATTGCTTCTGTCCAAGAGGGTCATGACTGCCTCTGGGAGACTTGCTCAGTGGGGCTACTGAAGGGTTGAACGCTTGGCCTTCAGTCCACCTAGAAAGTACAGTGTTCAGATAACACCACAGTACCAAGGTCAGTTCTCAGTCCACTGCTCTTTTTATTCAGTCAAACCCCACAGAAAATCTCCAGATAAAAATGCAGAAGGTGCAGTGTGTGGGACAACAGCATAAAAAGCATCTTGCCTCCTGGCTACAATAAGTTGTCCGAGAAAGCTACTTCTTAAGAAGTTAGACAATTTTTAGGCCCAGAGGAGTGCTACAGTCCCTGACATATGAAATACACTTTGAAGTTAGCAGCATTTTCTGCAGATTGCTCTTTGCCAATAGATCTTCCCTCAAGGGTTGCTAACAGCCGAGAGAAAATGCCACATTTTGTCAACAGACCCTTCTATTAAGCTAGGAGGCAACACAATATGTTTGCATTTAATGACTAAAAACATATGAAAAACATATGAAAAAAGAACCATGGCTAACACATACATGCTTTTGCATACAATACCATTCTATGGCCCACATAAACCAGAGGTACATGAAATACTACTCTGTACCCACCAAAAGACTATTTTCATTACAATATTCACTGTATTAAAAAGAAAGAAACATTGCTGTTCCAAGCAAAGTCAATCGTCAATTTAAAAACCTAATACAATATAAAATGAAGAGTAAAAAAAAGAAGAAAGGGAAAAATAGCAATAGCAGAAGTGTGAAGTTAAATTAATGTGCAGTTGAGTAGCTTTTATGGCTTCAAATCACTGCCACCATGCTGCAAATATAAATAAGAAATAGATATTGTCAGCTTTATACCAGTCTTTCTAAATTTGCAAGTACTTTGATCTCCACAAGGGTTCACCTCTGAAGTAAGCACTGGCTTGCATGATGCTTCACTCAGTGAGAGCCTCCACCAAGCCCACTGGGAGCTTCCCATTACCAAAGCCCCACTATGAGCTCCCGTTCAGTTTGCAAGACATTTCCGCAGCTGCCCTCTCCAAGAGCAGCCCATGCTGGCAGCCAGCATAGTGCTCTGCACCTGCTGGTCTTTGCCAGTAACAGCTGATCCCATTTCAGATACCTCAAGAAAATCCATTATTTCCCACTTCATCATGCTCTAAATTGGTTCAACCTCATATTTGCCAGAAGGTCCCAAGTTCCAAGGAAACCAGATGGTTCTTCTCCCCTAAGTAGGTGTTATGGCTCTGCTTATCCAATTCATGAGCATGGTCTAGCTAAATTATTTGAAATGTTAAGGAGAAAATGAAAAGGACATTAAATATACATGATTCTTTTCTAGAGGCATTGTGGGCAGTCTCTAGTAATCGCTATTAATCAGATCAATGTTTTTAGCCCTTTTACATAAGAAGATATAAAAGAGCAAAACAAGAATTTCTGAATTTCCTGATTTTACAGAAATACTTCACATAGAGAAGTGCTTCAACTTGTAATATCAAAACACTGATTTTTCTTGTAAGAATTAGCTTGTAAGCCATTCTGGCTAGGATCCAATTTACCACTGAATCTATTCCTCTTAAAATAACATTTACTATTTTGTTCAAAGCCAAACCTAGTTAAAAAGGTCA
Source organism: Nothura maculosa (assembly GCA_032353885.1). Classification (NCBI taxonomy): domain Eukaryota; kingdom Metazoa; phylum Chordata; class Aves; order Tinamiformes; family Tinamidae; genus Nothura; species Nothura maculosa. The sequence continues at coordinate 1,339,267 of JAUBOD010000537.1, forward strand.
CTCCACCTAACATGGAGTGATAAAAAATAGCTGTCTATTAATGTAAACAAAATCATTCTCAATAGCAGTAGAAGATTTAAGGCAAAAAGAAAATCACTTCTGTGAACAGACAAGCTAATGAACTTCTGGAACTGTCAAAGCCTTCCTGAAATACTAGGAATAAAAGTGTTTTGGTCTGGCAAGATAAAAAATGCCTTGGAGCTTTACCACTTTACTGTTGTTCTGACTCTTGTTTTTGAACAATTTTGCCCATGGATACTTGAAAATACTTCCAAAATAAGGTATGAATGCCAGAGAACAGGCTCTGTTTTCTACCTAGCGAAAGTAAATAGTGCTGCCTTTTCATAAAGAATTTTCAGGAATTCTTTATGAATGTGATTTTGAAACTGATTGCATTTTTTAAAAATTCTAAACTCTGAATATGTAAGCAAAGCAGTGTTGCAAAGCAGTGTTCTCTGGTGTCTGTCCTCAGATCTTCATCCAGATTTGGCTCTAGAAGAAAAGTTTAATGTAAAGGCCTGACCTACAGCCAGTCACAAGAACCAGACATTTATCCCAGAACAGCTCCTAATACCAAAATTCAGTTTTCTTGCTCATTTTTGATCCTTCCTCTAGAAGGAACTGGGGTTTGAAAATCTGGTCCCACTACTCCAAAATAGCTAAATACCCTTGCAGTTGCAATGGGACTGATTTTAACCCAGATCTATTCTATAATAATGAGAAGCCCTAGGAAAGTCAGCAAAGAGTGCAGAGGGATAGAGTCTGGATTTGTATGCCAGGCCAATCAGACAGTCCCAGCAGTTTCACAATCTTGAGTCTGGAAATGCAAAACCCTGCAAGGCTAAGCCCTAAATTAGGTGAGAGACAGTGCTGGATAAGGCATGTGATGAAACACTAAAGTAAAAGCGTTCACAAGGTCTCAGTGAATACTGAATGTAGGTACTGCATGCTAAGATAAGGATGTACCAGCCTCAGTTTATAGAGTTACTGAGCCTGCTTCTTATGCAGATATTTCCCAGCTCTCAGGAACTTGTATTTTAGATAGCTGCAGTCCACCTCATTTTGATTGTGTGAAGAAGGGATTTGGAACATGCCTTTGAACTGAGCCTTGTTCACCTCCAAACAACCTTTTCTCTCAAAGGGAGCAGTAATCAAGCTCTGTTCATTAAAAATTTGCTGACCTTGATCTGAGAGCCACACTGCTCTCTCAGCCACAATACAAGCTGTCATGAGTTTGGCTACCAGCCAGACAGTCCACACAATATGAACTGAGATTTTTTTTTCTTCTTCTGACTTTCAGATACGACTATTTTAGATAATCTATTTGAGACTTTCCCAGATGGGAAACAAAGATACAAGCATTAGGCTACCCTGCTCAGGACTTCTCCATTGCAAAAATTATTGTTTTATTAGTCTCCAGATAAGCTGTACTTTTCTATAGCACACATTATGGTGATTTTCTTCTTCCTTCCCTCTCTTTGGCACATCCTCACACATACACAAACACCCTCACATCCCCAAAACCCACCACTTTATGATATATGTGTGTCTAAAAGGGACTAGTTGGGAACAGTTTGAATAGATTTCTCAGTTAAGGATGAGCAGATACATGAGAGAGATTACCACCTGCACTGTGTATCCCAACATGGCCCTAGATACTCCTGTATATCCCCATGTAATTAAATGAACTACAGCATCAATGTGCAATACTGTGTACCTAGCCACACAAAAGCCGGGATGAGGAATGAGGTGTCCATTGTGGACTGAGTAGGTTCATAATTCTAGTTTTAGAGCAAATAGCATTTTTTTTTATTCCATAGAACAAGGGAGAAGCAGGGAAGATTTGGGTCAAAATTAAACAATTAAACTTTGCTACTGTAGTCTGTAAGAGCAGTATTTAAGGTAACTTTTTTTTAACATGCCTGAACCAGAAAAGATCACAATATAAGCTCAGTTGCAGCAGCAAAAACTGTGAGAGCACAACTTATTTTCTTCGGGAAACCAAAATACATCCGTAATGGTAAACCCACTGTTTTACTAATAGAAACTGCATCTCCCCTAAGAAATGTGCCACCACATTTACATCAATCAGTAGTACCAGCATTATTCTAGTGTAGTTTAAACCTCCAAGAGACACAGGAGCTCCTGCAATGAAGCAGTTTACTAATGGCACCCTCCACTGTAAAACAGAAGACATTAAGTCCTATATTGCTACTGAATACTTTTACCTGTCTAGTCATTTATGTGTGCATAATAGATTCACTTTTGATTGATATCTGCCTACTAGAGATAAGCCCTCACTCAGTTTCCGATTTAGCAACATGCTTCAGCGCATACTTAATACAATGAACTGACCAAAGTGGGACAAAATGAGTGACAAATGGGACAAATGAGTGACAAATGGGAGAAAAAAAGCCATTCTTTGAGAATGAGGAAGGATTACTTAAATTCTCCAGGTTAAGCACAGACTTAACCAACTTTGTTAATCTGAAGGCATTTTGAACCAGAAAGTACAATTTATTAAGGCTTTCAGGAAAGCAGAGCTTCACTTGGTCTGTAAGTTTTTTTCTGACTTTATAGGAAGAAATACCTAAACACCAAAGTGGTGGGCCAGTTGAAATACAGGTGTAAACTCAGATGCTACTTCAGGCCCCTTTGAAAAGAAAAAGGTTGAAAATTTAAATTTCCACAAAATCATATGTATCTAGTTAAAAAGGATAAAATAGCTGGAAAAATTTCTTAGGCAAGGTCCTAGAGAAGCATAACTAAGTAGAGTTAAAAAGAAAAAAAACTACTCATAAAACTTCAAAATGCCCCCTTGAAAAGACTGATATTTTCACTCAGTGTCAATTTTTACACTTTAGAGTTCATAAATATTGAGAAGATCATGCAGATTCCTATGTTATGCCTTGCAGAAACTTTGGTAATTGGAAGTTGTATAACTGATTTTGTGACTAAAATAGATAATTTGAATTTATGACAGTGCTTTCAGTTCATAGTAGGCACTTTCAGAAAATATTATGTTCTTATGCCCCCATTAAATTGGCTTCACTAAGATTATAATTTATTCTCTGAAGCACATGGAGGTTATTAAACAAACAAAGGCAAAGAAGCACAAGAGTCTCTCTCTCTTTGCTAGGTTCCTGAGAGGACTGCATCTCTGAAAGCATCATCAAAATTCTCTCACCCAAAAATGGAATGTTTCAGAAAGTTAAAGAAGATTTTCCTTACTGTTATCCATATTTGCAAAAGCAGGGTACAACCCTCTTTTACTAAAGCCAACTAGCAAAAATGTCCTTTGACTCAAATAGGCGTTAGGAGAAAGTATGTAACACTTTATCTAATTCTTAAAATGTTCACTGGGTAAGTTAATACAATCCATGCACAGCAGGTCCAAAACCTTACTAATGGGATATTAACAGATAAAGCTGTGCCAAAGGCTCTTCAAATAAGTCATCCTGACTGCATCTATAATTCTCATCTTTTATATGTTTTGCAAATGCTGAATAAAAATATTTAAAGAAAGTCTCCAGAATTTTCCATTAACAGTTTAAATGTACTGGGCAGAAGTTACAAAATCAGGCATTTACTTCATAGAGTCATAGAATTCTTGAGGTTGGAAGGGACTTCAGAGGTCATCTAGTCCAACCCTCCTGCACACGCAGGATCTTCTAGAGCACATGGCACAGGGCTGCATCCAGGCAGGTTTTGAAGACCTCCTGAGAAGGAGACTGCACAACCTCTCTGGGGAGCTTGTTCCAGGGCTCTGTCACCCTCACAGTTAAGAAATGTTTCCTTAAATTCCTGTGGAACTTTTGGTGGTTCACAAACTTCAGTTTGTGGCTGTTTCCTCTAGTTCTATCAGTGGCCACCACTGAAAAGGGGCCAACCCGATCCTCCTCACTTCCTCCCTTGAGGTATTTATACACACTGATGAGGTCCCCCCTCAGCCTTCTCTTCTCCAGGCTGAACAGGCCCTGCTCCCTCAACCTTTGCTCATAGGACAGATGTTCCAGGCCCCTGATTATCCTGGTAGCCCTGCGCTGGACTCTCTCCAGCAGCTCCACATCCCTCTTGTCCTGGGGAGCCCAGAACTGAACACAATGCTCCAGATGTGGCCTCACCAGGGCTGAGTAGAGGGGGATGATCACCTCTCTCAACCTGCTGGAGATGCTCTTCTTAATGCACCCCAGGATCTCACTGGCCTTCTAGGACAATAGGGCACACTGCTGCCTCATGATCATCTTGTCATCCACCATAACACCCATATCCTTCTTGACAGAGCTTCTCTCCAGAAGATCAGTCCCCAGCCTGTACTGGTGTCTGGGATTATTCCTCCCCAATGCAAGACCTTGTACTTTTCCCTGTTGAACTTCATGAGGTTCCTCTCTGCCCATCTCTCCGGTCTGTCCAAGTCTCTCTGGATGGTAGCACAAATCCCCTGGAGTATCAGCTACTCCTTCCAGTTTTGTATCATCAGCAGATTTGCTGAGGGGGCATCTGTTCCTTCATCCAGGTCATTGATGAATAAACTGAACAGGACAGGACCAAGGACTGACTTCTGCGGGACACTTCTCACTACAGGCCACCAACTGGGCTCAGTGCCACTGATCACCACTCTCTGAGCTCTGCCACGCAGCCAGTTCTCAATCCACCTCACCATGCACTCATGTATCCCACACCTTCAGAGGTTGCACAGGAGGATGCTGTGAGGGACGGTGTCAAAAGCCTCGCTGAATCACTTACGTACCATCTTTTAACAAAGTCTCATTAGTAAGGCACAATTTAAAATAAATTATTATAATTAAGACACAGTTTCATAAAATGTTTTTGTGTCATTCTTT
>JAUBOD010000537.1:1344210-1375487 GCA_032353885.1 Nothura maculosa
GAATTTTCCATTAACAGTTTAAATGTACTGGGCAGAAGTTACAAAATCAGGCATTTACTTCATAGAGTCATAAAATTCTTGAGGTTGGAAGGGACCTCAGAGGTCATCTAGTCCAACCCCCCTGCACATGCAGGATCTTCTAGAGCATGTGGCACAGGGCTGCATCCAAGCAGGTTTTGAAGACCTCCAGAGAAGGAGACTCCACAACCTCTCTGGGGAGCTTTTTCCAGGGCTCTGTCACCCTCACAGTTAAGAAATGTTTCCTTAAATTCCTGTGGAACTTTTGGGGGTTACAAACTTCAGTTTGTGGCCGTTTCCTCTAGTTCTATCAGTGGCCATCACTGAAAAGGGGCAAACCCCATCCTCCTCACTCCCTCCCTTGAGGTATTTAAAGACACTGATCAGATCTCCTCTCAGCCTTCTCTTCTCCAGGATGAACAGGCCCAGCTCCCTCAACCTTTGCTCATAGGGCAGATGTTCCAGGTCCGTGATCATCCTTGTAGCCCTGTGCTGGACTCTCTCCAGAAGTTCCACATCCCTCTTATCCTGGGGAGCCCAGAACTGGACACAGTGCGCCAGATGCGGCCTCACCAGGGCTGAGTAGAGGGGGACGATCACCTCTCTTGACCTGCTGGAGATGCTCTTCTTAATGCACCCCAGGATCTCACTGGCCTTCTTGGCCAATAGGGCACACTGCTGCCTCATGGTCATCTTGTCATCCACCATAACACCCATGTCCTTCTTGACAGAGCTTCTCTCCAGAAGGTCAGTCCCCAGCCTGTACTGGTGTCTGGGATTATTCCTCCCCAATGCAAGACCTTGTACTTGTCCCTGTTGAACTTCATGAGGTTCCTCTCTGCCCATCTCTCCGGTCTGTCCAAGTCTCTCTGGATGGTAGCACAAATGCCCTGGAGTATCAGCTACTCCTCCCAGTTTTGTATCATCAGCAGATTTGCTGAGAGGGCATCTGTCCCTTCATCCAGGTCATTGATGAATAAATTGAACAGGACAGGACCAAGGACTGACTTCTGCGGGACACTTCTCACTACAGGCCACCAACTGGACTCAGTGCCACTGATCACCACTCTCTGAGCTCTGCCACGCAGCCAGTTCTCAATCCACCTCACCATGCACTCACCTATCCCACACCTTCGGAACTTGCACAGGAGGATGCTGTGAGGGACGGTGTCAAAAGCCTTGCTGAATCACTTATATACCATCTTTTAACAAAGTCTCATTAGTAAGGCACAATTTAAAATAAATTATTATAATTAAGATACAGTTTCATAAAATGTTTTTGTGTCATTCTTTGTAACAAATCACTTTTCACTTGTTTTTAAGCTTATTGCTAAGAAGGGAGAAGCAAACATGGAACAGATTTTCTGCAGGTAGTTTATTCACCAGGGAACATAGCTGTTCAAATCCCCAGTGACTGAAAACAAAATTATTCCATACATCTAGAAAATACAAGAAATATAGTATATGCACTTGCTTGGACACATTCACACAGAACAATAGCTGCAAAAATATTTTTAGGACACATTTAAAACTTAAAGTATCCCATTCCTCAACTCAGAGGTTGAGGTGCATGTCTCACTCTCTTTCCCAAAACTTGCTAACAATGTTGTCTAGAGAGGGTCCAGTGGAAGACAATAAAGATGATTTGAACAACACTGGAATATCTCTTGTACAAGGAGGGACTGAGTGAATTGGGCCTGTTTAGCCTGGAGAAGAGAAGGTTGAGAGGGGAACTGATCAACAGGTATAAATACCCGAGGGGAGAATGTAGGGAGGAAGGGGCCAAACTTTTCTCAGTGGTGGCCAGTGACAGGACAAGGAGTAATGGATCTAAGTTGCAACAAAGGCAGTTTCACCTCCATATGAGGAGGAACTTCTTCCCTGTGAGGGTGACAGAGCCCTGGAACAGGCTGCCCAGAGAGGTTGTGGAGTCTCCTTCCAGAGAAGGAATTCAGTGGTGGCCACTGATAGAACTAGAGGAAACGGCCACAAACTGAAGCACCAAAAGTTCCACAGGAATTTAAGGAAACACTTCTTAACAGTGAGGATGACAGAGCACTAGAACAGACTCCCCAGAGAGGTTGTGGAGTCTCCTTCTCTGGAGGTCTTCAAAACCTGCCTGGATGCAACCCTTGTGCCATGAGCTCTAGAAGACTCTGCGTGTACAGGGAGATTGGACTAGATGACCTCTGAGGTCCCTTCCAACTTCAAGAATTCTATGATTCTATGAAGTAAATGCCTGGATGCCACCCTATGCCCTGTGCTCCGTGCTCTGGGTGTCCCTGCTGGAGCAGGGGGTTGGACTAGATGATCTTTAGAGGTACCTTCCAACCTCACCAATTCTGTGATTCTCATGGAAGGGAGAGAAATTCCTAAACATAATAATCTAGCAGATGGCTTTCCTAATAAGAGTCAAACATATACACAATTATATATAGTCTGGAAAAAAAGGTAGCCAATCAATTTTGTCTATAGCATGGTTCTTTGAAATGTAGAACTGTTGGTAATCTCTTTCCTTGTCTTACAAGATCTTTCTCATCTAGCAGTAGGATCACTTCTAACACATGGAGGAGCTGAAGGAATGTAATATATTAGAACGGCATGTGCTTGGGCGAGCGTGTCATCATGATCTTGCAGAATGAAAATAAATGATGCATGCAGCAAAAGTAAACACTAAGCCTTGGGTGGTGGACTGGGAATTTTTTTTCTTTTCCTTTTTTTCCAAACAATCTTAAGATGGAAATAGTTCTCAGGGATACAGAACAAACACTTGGCTCAGTGAATCCCAGAAAACTTATAATCTACTGCAAAGTCTGCTCAAGAGGAAAGCACAGCTAGTAAACTTACAGAAATTAACTTCCAAATTGATGAGAAGAATGAACATATAAATAAGTGCAATGACATTATAAGTAGAGGAACTCACTCAAATGAAATATGTTGCTACATTCCCCACCAGCCTCTGAAACTAGTCACCTAGTCTTTAGCTATGAGTATGAGGACTACCTCACTTGTGAGCTGTCCTCTCTGAATCCCAGATCTGTATGAGTCTTCAATGTGCCTAAGGATTTCCTTCTCTTTTCTTGCTATCTGTCCTCTATGGGCACCTTTTTTTCATAATGAGATACTCATGATTGCACCAAAGCTCCTTTGAAACCAAGAAAAATAACTAAATAGAGCTTTACTCAACATCAGAAAGAGTGGGAGAATCCAGCTTATTTTTTGCTTATAAATTATTTAAAAAGCTAAATAGAAAAAAAATGCAGACATGAATTCATGGGTTTGATCCTACTTCCTTTGAAGTCAGTGGCAAAACTCTAGCTGCCTCCAGTGACTGAAGGATTGGTGCCCATCTGGCACGAATTTCAATAGCAGGAAAGTCTCTGTTAGAGCCAATCAGGAGTTTACTGACAACTGTGTTTTTTTATCCAAAAATGCCAGTTCATCAGAACTGAAATATTGCTTTTGAATATGCCAGTTTTAACAAGAGATCCATCAGGAAACATTTTCAGATCACAGATCACCTAAGAAACACAGCAGCAAATTGTGCTGTTGTGATACAATGATTCAGTAATTAATGTGGGAGACCTGAAACCTGTCTGCCCCTTTCCTGGGAGAAAGCCACTATGCCTATGGCTATGCTGAGTCTCCTTCACTCTTTCTCTTGTTAAATGGAAAAACTCTGTCATGGCATTATTTGAGGAATACTGTGGATACTATTGAAAAGTGGAATATTAAAACAAATGACTCCCAAAATAAGGCATGTCACTTCAAATAATTATCAAAGGGCCTTGTGAACCAGACAATTCTACACTTACACTGTGGTGAGAAACTTTGTCTTCTTGCTTGTAGGGCTGGCCACAAGTTACATGACTAAATAAGCCACAAGCTACTAGACCATAGTACCATGCTGTTCATTCTTCAAGAGCTGTTCTTCAAAAACAGACTGTGGTTGTAATGTTCACAGTTATATGAAGGAAAGAACAATAACACAATTTCTTTTTTTTTTTAAGGAAAGCATTTGCTTCAAGCTTATTCCAATAAAAGATGGAAGAAGCATTAAAAATATATGTTGAAGTCATTTCTGAATGTGTTTACAGGAGTGGACAATAAGAAAAAAAACCTGTATATATCTGACATCATGCAATATTATCTGCAGAAAGCAGAAAGCTGAATAAACCTGAAAATCTTTTAGAACTCCAATACAAGGAGCACACTGCCAGTTTTCATCTATATTTGAGCAAGCAAGGACTCTTTGTCGAGGTGATTTACAACTTTGTGTAGAATAAAGAAATCTCATGCAATTGAGGAAAATTAAGTTTTACCTCCTGCAAGGAAAAATTACCTGTGGGGAATCACACAGAAATAAATGTACTAGTGTTTCTATCTCTAATAAAACAGCAGAATGAAGGATGAAAGCTAGTGCCAGGAAAATAGTTTAGTTCAACTGTTTGTAAAAGGAACTTCAAGCAGACATCGGCACTAAAAGGTTGTGATAAACAGTCCCTTAGTCTCTGTGCACTATATATAGGGAAGAGCCATTTTTGAGGACAGGCTGTTCTGGCTCCTGCTTCCCAGATACAAGACAGCAAAGGAATGCTGGATGTGCTACAGGGCCATTTGTAATACAACAAGCTCCCATGGGATTATATAGCTCGATAGCGTGTGCTGGGAGCTCCTGCTACAGTTGGCTACAGAACAAAGATGATGCCTGTGGTGAAGATTTGCCCCATCAGTTCTAAGTTCACACTGTATGTTTCACGTAGAGCAATTAACAATGGAAGATGTGAGGCAGCAGTTGAGCTGAGTTACAAAAGCTGCCCTCCATCAGAGAGCTGTGCCTAGGTGCTGCATTCACTGTTTGCCAATTTGGATGAAAAAAAAAAAAAGAACTGTTCCAGAACATGATGTGCTGCTGTTTCCAATGAGAATCTGATAACTCCCTAGAGGGACGGTACTGAAATGTTCCTGTGAGGCAGGAGATGAACTACATGCAGATGGCCACAAACCAGGATATGCTGATCTTCCGTGATCTTCTGTGGGAGATAGGACATGCCTATGCAGATGGCATGTAAAAAGAATTTTTTTTTCTAAGAGAGGCAGAAGTTACCTGGCTGCATTTGTTGTCTCATAGTTGCCCTATCCTTCTGTTAAGATGTAAGCTCTGCTTTAAATTATTTGTGCATTTAAAGTGCCTTCTTCCCACATAGATGTACTGATGCCTGGTAATACAGCACAGCTCTTCGTCTCTGCTCTTCATCTCTCAGTGGGAGCACTAATTTGCATCCTTCTCTTCCCTGTATTTTTTATACAATTTTTACGTAAGTTTGTCTTATCTTGGAGACCTTTATGCTTCTGTCATATTTGGTGAAAAATGGAAAATAATAAATTTGAAAGGCATTAGGAAGGAGTGGCTGTTAGACATGGCATAATCATGTTCAGCTCAGTTGTTTAGAAAGCCTGAGAAGGCTCTGAAAGCTAGTTTGTAAGACAAGAAAATGTGTTTTCTATGCAGCATGATGATGTAATCAGGTTCACAATAGTTTTCCCTCATTTTCTGGAAGAAAAGTGTGATGAGGCTGAACTATGATGTATTCCTTCAACTCTGCAAATTCGTGACTGAAAATGGCAGCATTCAGCCTCACGTTCACAGTATGACTGACTCTCCCTTAACTAGAGGAACCATTTGCATCCTTCTTTGGAGAAACAGCAATGTTAACACATGACTGGGTACAAGGTCGAGGTCAGAGTCAAATGTCTCTCAACTGACTTGTCAACAGCTGCAGTTAAGAAGTTCACTGAACTCCCTGGCTATGAAACCAGAAAATACTATTTGTTCTCCTTCGTGAAAATGATTCTGCTTCGGTGAAGAGGACACGTACCAAGCTCTGTTGTCACGCAGTGAAACCACTTGGACCTTTCCCTCCAGGATATGTATCTGATGCTGGGTTCATGCTCTGGCTCCTATCAAAGTGTGCTCTGCCATGGGTGTTCCCGTTAGATAAGAGGTGTGCTGTTCCACCAGTGCCAATGAGCTATGAGCAAATCTGTCAGGGTGCTCAGGCACATGTGTCACGTTACTGCAATAAAGTACGATGATTGCTGGCATTAGTCATTTTTACGACATCCATATGCAAATGTTGTTTATGTTAGCATGCTACAACTGGAAGGAATTTGGAAAGCCACTGCTCTAGGCCATGTTGTTTGAGTTCTGAAATGGCAAAATTAATGGACTAATGAAAATTCTGCACAGTAGGAAATCTTTCTGAAAGTGCAGAATACTGATCTGGGGATGGGGAGGTTGGGGCGGAGAGGAAGGATTCTGCTGATTGTGGAATTACTCAAGCTCAAATATTTTCCTAATACATTCCTTTTTGAAAATGAACTAACTTGAGCTGCACCTATATTCTCTAGGCAGAGAGACAACTTCTGCCCAAGGGAAATGAATTTCAGAATTTCCTTTTGCAAACTGTGACCACATCATGGGATGCAGTCACACAGAGACATTTGTTAATAACACTTTTATTATTTTTGTCATTAAATGCAGGAGAACTCTCTCCATGGATCAGCACCCTATTGTGAGAAACATTATAAAAACGTTGTATAAAGAGACAGCTTTTGCCCAAAGAAATTGCAATTTAAAATGAAGACAAGAGACAGCATATAGATACAGATAAAGTATAAAATGAGACAGTCTTTCCAGGCAGATGAGCAGAGAACTTGGTACATCACAAGTCTTCTAAGGGCATGACAGCAAAGAACAATCTTAGAGAGGGGTCTGGAGAAGCAATGCTGATGTAGCTATGTAGATGTTTTGGTTGATGCAGTTGTGTAGATGTTTTTGAAGCATTCTTCACCACACTGAGGAGCATCATGGAAGAAAAAAAAATGAAATTCTAAAAAAAGTGACCAGTCTTGTGGGCTGGTCAAAGTCAGGAATTGATCTTTCAATGGTAAAGAAATGGTTGTATGTACAGTAAGAAAAAATAACCAAAGATCTACAAATGAGAAGTTGTATGTGTTCAGCATGATAGAAAAAGGGCAGTGAGAAGTCTGTAGAGATGATGAAATGGCAGCAGAACAGCATCCTGGAGGAATATAAATGAGGCACGTCTGCATTTGCTAAGGATCAAAAAGGATTTTGGAGTAATGCAGATACAGGGTGATAGGAATTTGTTCCCTGTGGATATCAGCAATTAGGATCTATTGTGACCAAAGACTGGGAGTGCCAGCCACTTGGATGTATGGAGCCAAATGTGAGGATGTTATTCTTACTTGCAGCACGATTATTACTTTCCATAAAAGCACACCAAATCCTCTGTAACTAATGACCAAATGGCAACAGTCACATGCACAACTCTGACAGTGCACGGCAGGGAAAGCTCTGGTATACATCAGTCAAAAGTTGCTCTGTGCAAAAGCAACCAGATGCATCCCCAGAGCAGCATGGAATTGTCTTTGCTATGACCTTGTATCTTCTTTTTTCTCTTTGAGTCAGATTAAGTCCCCAGGATCCTACTTGTGCCAACAGGGACATGTAAATAACAAAAAATAGAGGTGGCACTTGAGAATGAGCATCGTCCTAAGCTGCTGCAGAGAAGTACCCTCCTCTCCTCAATTTTTATGGGCAGAGAAGCCCAGCATGGAGCTTCCAAACCTTGTCATGGCCCAGGACGCTGCTAGGAATGAGGTTAGTATGCACTTTTATAGCTCTCCTTCCACCTCAGGAATTCATATATTCAGGGAGAGGAAAAGCAGACAGCCCATGAATAAGGTACCCCTGAGCTGATAACCTTCTGAGTAAAGTCAGCTCAGACAAAAGGGAGCAAGAAAATCCCCAGCAAGAAACACCCCATCCAGCCTTAGTTCCCCAGTGACAGCAAGGTACTTGACCTCTTCTGCAAGGCTGCTTTATTTTGGGGGAACAGTTAGGGGAGGCAGAGCTCCCTCTGCTCTCACTTCCCTCTCCTGAGTCACAGAGCAAGACGAGGGAGAGTAGTGCCACAGTGAATCCAGCACTGTCCCAAAGCTCTCCTGGTTTGCCCCAAGGTTTCCAGAAAATTTCTATTACGGAAAAATTCTATTATGGAAACTTCTCTCACGAAACTTCCTGCCAGGCTGATTCAATTGCGTCTAAACAGATCCAAGGCCTTCAAAGTCAGATTTAGAGCAGGGTGCTCCCTCCAGCCTTACTGAAACAGAGGCTAATATTATTAACCTTGTTTATGGAGTGTCTAGTGCTGCTTTTTCATAAAATAATAACTTAATAAAATAATAAGATAAATTCCGGGAAGACCTGGAGGAAGGGCAGGTTGTTTGCACATAGCTAATGTTCCTTGACTTGTCGTTTTGATGTGGTGACTTAGAGCACTGCTTACTGACAGTATTGCCTGCAGAATATCTGTGAAGGGAGAATATTAGCGGCCGAATATCTTTTTTTTATTTTCATATTTTCTGTCCCCTCCTCTGCAACAGCACAGATGTGTACATGGCTATGCAGTAGGTGGGATAAGTGAACAGATGTGACTGAAAACTGAAAATTAAAAGACGACTAAAATGTCTAGCAGGATGAATTCTTCTATCCATCTCAGCACACAGCCACGTATCTGGAAGTCCTGGAACAAGGGAGGCAGCAGGAACATGTTGCCACAGATGAAGGAAAAGCAGGACAATTCCTTTGGCAGCAGCCCTATCTTCTGTCAGAATAAAATAACCACAATAACACACTCCAAAATAGTTCAATAGAATATAAACAGTGGCTCATCTATTTTGTAATGCAATAAAGGAAATAAAACTAAGAACTTGCACCAAATGCAAGGGAGTGAGCAGTCAAGAATCTTGTACTCTCTATGAAAAAAAACCGGAAAAGATGGAAATATCCAAATTAATTCCAACTCCCTCTCCCTGTTTCCCATTTTTGTTTTTAATTTGCTTGTGATGATTCTGTCTTGCAAACTTGGTTTTCTTGATGTTCAGTGCTAACACCTAACAAAATGTTAGGGGATTTAAGACTTAATTCAAACATCTCTTTTTGGCTTACATAGCCACATTTTTGGGCTAAAGATCAACTTCACATGTTAGTTTTGTTGTTTGAGGAAAGTGCTCAGTACACATCTGCACTCGCTGGTCTCTCATGAGCAGTATACAGAATGCTCAACGATGCCAGGAGCTGTTGCAGGAATAAGTAGTCTCATCCTATTAGGAAGTTATTGTTCTTGAGACTACCGTTTTTTGAAAGATTTAAGGGTCAACCCTAACCAAACATTGCCCCTCTTCATTAAGGCAGAATAATATTTGCCTAACATGCTATCTTCTGAGAAATGAGATAAGGGAGGGCTCTAACAGGCATCCTCCAGCAAACCATACTGCAGTCATTTACAGTATTGTGGACACCAGCTCTCCATCCTGTCTCTCTGTCACACCAATAAGAGGAATGTCAGGAGAGACCGTGAACCTCCACTTCTTCCAGGGCTGTCCACATGTTGTTACTTTAGCAGCAGGCCCACTTTTCCTTGGCAGATCCAAGGCTAGTCCTGTGATTCATGTGTGGGAACGTTTTGTCCTCTGCCTTGAGGCTGGTGGTGCCAGCAAAGTGGCAGAGAAGACAACTGATTTGCCAGCGAGCATCTCCCAAAGCCTAAGTGCATTCCCTCTGTCGCCACATTTTAGTTGTTGCCTTCCATCACTGGACTTTTACAGAACAAGGATAGTTCTCCAAGAAAGAACTTAAGATATTAACATGTTCTAATAACAGGAAACAAAAAGAAGAATGTCTAAGGAATAATGAAGTCCTTTAGGATATTGATTTTTCTTAACTGCTCGACAAATTCAGTATCTGTGGACATTTAGTTCCTCAGTATACATCCATATATTAGCCCTAGCTGAGTGAGACGTTTTCTTTTGAAAGGAAAAGAGATCCTAAGAATTTGGTGAAACTGGAAGGATTTTCAGAAGCTGTCAGAGGTGACCAATGCCTGGAAAAGATAAAGCTTTGTTCTTGTGATGCCTTGATAAAGGCACCAGATTGCTGATGATGCCTCAGGACCCCGGGGCAGTGCACACAGTGAGGGGAAATGGCACAGGTCCCTTCAGAAACCTGGGCTGTTATTGAACTGTGTCACTCCTCAGTGAGATGTAACAGAAGAACATTAACTCTGTGGCAGGATCCAAAACTCAGTGTAGAAATAGAAAGACAGAATGGCATGTAGGAATGGAAAACATTTATCAGAGTGTACACACAGTTCAGGAGTGTTGGGGATAAAGGGAAGAGCAGACAAGCAGCACCACACGCTAATAGAACAGGGGAAGAGACAGTATATTTAGAACACAGCAGGGTCAATCCCTGTCATTTCACGCTGTGGAAGGATGACAAACAGAATTTTGCGGGAAGTCCATGAGCGGACTATGGCCAGAGATAATCTGGTTCTATCAAGAATAGATCAGGACCCTGGGGGACCTGGGGCAGATCAAGAATATGGTTCTATCAAGAACAAAAGTCAGCTTATCTAACTCAGGTATGTTTTTTATTTCAGTATTAGGTACTTGACAGGCAGAACTTCCAAGAGGAATTGCGAATGCCAAATTCAGATACCAAAGTTATATGTATGTCTTTGGAAGCCTCATGAAATTGGTTTATTTGCATATGTTGCATGTTTAAGTTGGCCAGACTGGAAACTTATTAATAGCACTACAGAGTTATTTCTTAAAATATATCTAGAAAATTAAGACGAGGAGAGTGCGGAAGAGATTCCCGAGTATGACAGTTGACCAATTTCTAGTCCTAAAGTCTCCAAAACAATAAGAGGTGCTAATAGTCTGAATGTGGTTTTGGTTGATAGAAAAAAAAAGGGTCATAATGTGGAAATCTGAATTGAACTTAATTATGAGTTTATTTACTTGAAAGTAAATATGAAGGACAAGCAAGAAAATACATGTAACTAAGGCTACCGATTTCCAAAAGGCCTTTTTCACCATCTATAGCAACATCTGTCTTTACATGCTGCTTCACACCATAGCTCCCCACAGGTGTTATGACTAGGCTGGAGAACTACTCAAATGTGACATGGTTCCTACAACCTCAGTACACCAATCTCTTTTCTGCAATGTCTCTCTGAGACAAATTCAGGACGTAAGTGAAACATGCTCCCAGATAGAGACACTAGAAAGCAATTCTGCATTCACTTGTACAGATGTAGCCTAAGGGAAGTGATTATTAAAGGGCTATGGCACTGAGGAGCTGAGCTAATCTAAGTCAGAGGGAGCCTGGAATTTGTCTAAGTAAGTCAGATGCTGACAAAGCCAAGTAAATTTGCATCCTAAAGATGGAGGAAAATCCTACAGAAATGGTAGGAATAATCACCTAAAATAGAATATATTAGAAATTAACAGAGATCTTAAGAGGAATAGAAAGATGGATGGATGAGCAGTCACTTGTGACTTAAAGGTAAAAAAAATGGAGAAAAGAGAATTGCCAGTCAGTCAGTCTAATTTACATTTTACATAAGATATGAAAGAGTATCAGTATTTTTTTTAAAATTTATATAACCAAGAGGGAAAATATAAACAAGCCATTATGCAGGTGAGATACAGATTAAAAATAATGTATGTATTACTCAAAAATTAGTGAAAATTGTATATCAGGACAAAGTTTCCAGTAGCAGTATGAGATGGAAATACATGAAGATACTTCTTGACTGGCTTACGAATATTACTGTCTTGTCCACGACAGCTGAAGTCTATGCAGAAGTGAGTGTCCTATGTTCTTACTAGTAAAGAGTTGTATGTGTTAAAGTTGACAGCCTGCACTAAGAACAAATGCTGTTACACAGAAATCCTAGACCTTTGGATATATCTTTCCTTTGGGCTATAGCTTTCTCATGTAGACAGCACAAGAGTTTTCACTGGCAATACTTCCAAAAATGAACAGAGAGACTGGTACTTGGTCAATACATTTATGTAAGGTAAAGAGACTTAAACTGACAAACGCAGTGAAAACAAGGCACTGAGAAGATGGATGTATTCCAGAAATATGCAACAGACACTTACCTATAGTTTTCCCTAATGAATGGCATGGCATTTGGATGTTTAATCTACTTCCCTCTTCCAAATACTAATATTCTTAGTTCTGCTGACTGGCATCACATTTTTTTTTAAAGTCCTTTACATTATTATACCTTGCATGTGTGAGTCAAATCTTTCTTTAAAACAAATACTCTAATCCATGAATTGATGTGAAAATAGTAGAAGAGGTACAGATTTGCACCAAGGTCCCTCCTGCAACATAAAATACAATTCTGCATGTCCTACTTTGAACAAGGAAAATAGGACATACAGATTTTATACTACATTCACAGAGAAACCTGTTACAGAATCACAGAATCACAGAATCACAGAATCACAGAATGGTTAAGGTTAGAAGGGACCTCTAGAGATCATCTAGTCCAACCCCTCTGTTGCAGCAGGGACACCTAGAACAGGCACCCTGTGGCACAGGGTGGCATTCAAGTGGATTTGGAATATCTCCAGAGAAGGAGACTCCACAACCTCCCAGGGCAGCCTGTTCCAGGGCTCTGTCACCCTCACAGGGAAGAAGTTCTTCCTCACATGGAGATGGAATTTCCTGTGTTTCAACTTACACTCATTACCCCTTGTCCTATCACTGGCCACCACTGAGAAGAGCTTGGCCCCTTCCTCCCTACATTCTCCCCTTGGGTATTCGTACATGTTGATCATATCCTCTCTCAACCTTCTCTTCTCCAGGCTAAACAAGTCCAGTCTTTCTTCGTATGACAGACCCTCCACTCCCTTAATCATCTTGGTTGCCCTCCACTGGACCTTCTCTAGAAGGTCCACATCCCTCTTGTGCTGGAGAGCCTAGAAATGCACACAATATTCCAGGTGTGGCCTCACCAGAGCTGAGGAGAGACACAAGATCTCCTTCTTCAACCTGTTGGCAACACTCCTCCTGACGCAGGCCAAGATTCCCTTGGCCTTCTTGGTCATGAAGGCATTGCTGCCTCATGGTTAATTTGGTGTCAACCAGGACTCCCAGGTCCTTCTCTGCGGAGCTGCTCTCCAGCAGGTCAACCTCTAATCTATACTGATGCCTAGGGTTATTCCTCTCCATGTGCAGGACCTTGCACTTGTCCTTGTTGACTGTCATGAGGTT
This sequence comes from Nothura maculosa, assembly GCA_032353885.1. Lineage (NCBI taxonomy): Eukaryota > Metazoa > Chordata > Aves > Tinamiformes > Tinamidae > Nothura > Nothura maculosa. The sequence continues at coordinate 1,357,394 of JAUBOD010000537.1, forward strand.
TCTCTCTGCCCAGCTCTCCGGCCTGTGCAGGTCCCTCTGAATGGCAGCACAGCCCTCTGGAGTGTTGGCCACTCCATCTAGTTCCAACTTGCTTAGGATGCACCCTGTGCCCTCGTTCAAGTCATTGATGAACAAGTTGAACAGCACTTGGTCCAGTACTGACCCCAGGGGGACACCATTGCCCACAGACCTCCAACTGGATTCGGCTCCATTTATCACCACCCTCTGAACTCTGCCATGCAGTCAGTTCGCAATCCACCTCACTGTCCACCTGTTCAGTCCACACTTCCAGAGCTTTCCTATGAGGATATTATGGGAGATATTGAAAGTGTTGCTGAAGTCAAGTAGACAACATCCATGGCTCTCCCCTCATCCAGCCATCCAGTCATCCTATCAGAGAAGGCTATCAGGTTCGTCAGACATAACTTCCCCTTGGTGAATCCATGCTGACTACCCCTGATCACCTCCTTCTTGTTCACATGCCTAGAGATACTCTCAAGGATGAGCTGCTCCATCACCTTTCCAGGGACAGAGGTGAGGCTGACTGGCCTGTAGTTTCCCTGCTCTTCTCTTTTGCCCTTTTTGAAGACTGCGACGATGTCTTCCAGTCCTCTGGCACCTCCCCTGCTCTCCATGACCTCTCGAAGATGATGGAGAGTGGGTGAGCAATAACCCCGCCAGTTCCTTCAGCATTCTTCGGTGCATCCCATCTGGGCCCATAGATTTATGAGTGGCCAGTTTTCCTAAATAATACCTAATCCAATCCTCCTTGACTAGTGGAAAGTCTTCCTCTCTCCCATTTATCTCTCTTTTACCTGGTATCTGTAGTTCTTCGGGAGTAGCCTTAGCAGTAAAGATAGAGGCAAAGAAGGCATTTAGCAACTCTGACTTCCCAGCATCCATTGTCACCAAGGCATCTTCCGCACTCAGCAGCAGGAAGGGTGCTACCATTTTCCCTAGTCTTCCTCTTGCTCCTGATATATTTATAGAAGCCCTTCCTGTTGTCTCTGACATCCCTTGCTAACTCTAATTCCAGATAGGCCTCGGCCTTCCTTGTTGCATCACTGCATTCTCTAACAATGTGCCTATATTCTTCTCATGTGGCCTGGCTCTTCTTCCACATGATGTACGTACTCTATTTTTTGTTAAGTTTACCCTACAGCTCCTTGCCATCTATACAGGTCTCCTCCCTTTATTTGACTTCTTTCTTGTGGGAATGCACCGACCTCGAGCTTGCAGAAAGTCATGCTTGAGTACTAGCCAGCTCTCATGGACCCCCTTTCCTTCTAGGACCCTGACCCAGGCTACTGCTCCAAGGAGATCCCTGAAGAGGTCGAAGTTGGCTCTCTTGAAGTCCTTGAAGTTACTAAAAAGTATCATTGGGATATTCTATTACCTTGTAAGCAAGATAAAAACAAGCAGCACCAACTTTTTAGATAGTATGAACATGCAAGAGTTAAAGTCTTAAAATGATGTCATTATGAATTTTGAAAATGCATATCAATAACAAAGCTTTTCAGTAGAATTAGTTGAACATCTCTTAGAGCTTAAATTATTGTCAGCTTAACAAGATTCCTATTCCACTTTTATCTGACACACAGAGGGAGAGAGAGAACAGAAAAAAAAATCAATTCTGGTATTAATGGATATAATTCTTAACTCATTAGGGTTACACCTACTTACTACTGAGATAAATTTGCTCCTCTGAGATTTAGTAAGCCAGCTTTTCTGAAATAATCTATCATTTCACTCTATCCACTGTTCAAAAGCTTCCATTTTTATTAGTATTAAATGATATTAGCAACACTAAAATGAGCCAATTTGGCAGGCCTGAAAGACAGATATTGTACTTTCTTTTAGGAAAGGGCTCCAAACAAACTTTACTCCAGTGACTGTCTAATGCCTTTTCTTTTTTTTTTTTTTTTTTTTTTTTTTTTTTTTTTTTTTTGAAGATTGTCATAAAGGAGACTCTGGAAGATGTAGAAAATGCTGCCATGCTGCCATAGAGACCACATATATCTAAACAAAAGGTCAAGATCAAGGCTGAATTCATTCTGAGAGAGCCATAGGTACCTGTCTGTCCTGTCGCTGAACAGAGGAACCAAACAGATTTAGGAGATAGAAAATGTAGACAAGTAGACAGGGTAACAATTATTTGTTGATGTTGTTGAAAACAATCAGAAACATCTCTCACAGCTAGAAACACACACACATGCACTCTCCTAAACTCTTAAAAATATAACTGCTATGACTGACACTAGGAACACCAAGAGATGTGAAGAAATATCAAGCTCGGAATTGGCATATAAAAAAAAGTACAAAATCTGCCATGCAGACTGAATGCCAGACCGTGGGCCACACCACCAGAAATATACCTAAAAAAATCTAATGTTATCCATCTGGGCTACAGGAAAGACCTTGTTCTTTTAAAGTGATTTTTTGAGTCTCCTTCTTGAGTAGAGAGCTATCCTAAGTCATCAGAGTAAAAACACACTCACTTATCTATTTGCCATCTGTTAACCACAAATTCTGCTTGGAACAGGGGTTTCTGTGACAATTCTATGCCCATGGCTGGGGTCCTGGCACATATGCTTGAACCTGTGTGGTTTAATATAATAAGCTAATTTCATCATGTAAGATCACTGTTGCCTTTAAGAATTGCATTTGGCTTTGTCAATATTTACTCTGTTGGCTGAACTCTTAAAAACTGATTTGCCAGAACTCCTTTTTTAACCTGGATGGCTCACGGGAGCTGCTGGATGGCACTGCAGGGCACTGATACCATCAAACTGGCCACTCTCATCCTTCCTCCTTCTGCTAGAGGAAGGCTAGTTCTTCAAACTATTTTTTTTTTTGACTGTGTAGAACATCAGATCCCCATTACTCTGTTATGCTGCTCTGTAGAAAGAATTTTTAAAACTACTATTATTTAATCACAGCTTGCAGTGCCCCTGCTGCAATAAAACATAACAGTGGGCTGGCACTTCATCAATAGTAATTTGCTGACATTACAGTCACAGTAGCACTGGACGTAATTGCCCTGCTCTACTGCTGACTCCGTAAGGTTTCTTGATCTTGGTCAATACATCTTTACACCGGGGCTACGGTGAGAATTTTTGGTCTAACAACTCAGCTTTGCAATTTACATTTCCTGACTGTTTGCATAGGAGTCATCCTCCAGTTAGTCAGCACCCTCTCCAGCCCCCAACTTCATTCCTAATATTTAAATTTATTTTATTCTTCTTTATTCTCAATTTTACACATTAAAGCACAACAGTTAACTTCCAAACAGAGATAATAGCAGTTATTAGACAGAAGGTGCCAACTCAAAGACAGAAAAATAAGAACTTAGGACTTTGAATTCCTTAGAGGCCCACAGCCTTGCCAGTAAGGATAGGATCTCAGACCGTACAGATTATTATCAGATGTTTATTGCAGGACAGAAGGCACCTTGAAAATTAATTTCATTATGTTGTGGGATTTTTTTTTCTGTAGACAAATAAAACATAAATTATCACCACAAATGTCTTCTACTGGCAAGGAAGGAGGACAACAACAAAATAAGAAAAAAATAATGTTAATTCTTACTGATAGAACATACGGTGTGTGAGACACTGTGAAAGTCACCATTGTGAACTCCAAATATTTATCACTTATACTATTGTAGCTTCCCTGAGTTAGAGACAGAGATGACACTCTGGAGAGAGGAAAAAGCCTCTCCCCAGAGAGCTCTCAGACAACGTGTCGGATTGGGTGGCTTTGCAGGAGGCATGCAAGTATTCTTGCTGGATATTTAAGGAACAAGATATAGAAAACATGTCACATTATACTGCATGTTATATGGCTATGTGGAGATCCGCACGTACTGAGATATGGATGTTCTAAAACACCACAGGGAGCCAGTATATTTTGATACTTTTGTTGATTTTTTTGTGTCACTTCTCCATGAAAACATAGTCTTGCTTTAATAAAGTGGCCTTCACAGGCACAGCAGAGTCCTTTATAGAAGTGGACCACCGTAAAATTCAGGAATGCAAGGCGGAAAGAAGACGAAGGGAGCTGAAGAAGACACTGCAGCCTTTAATGTCAGCCAACTGGCAAGCCCAAGTGCTAGCGACCAGTGGAGCCCTGGTTATGAATTTACTAGTTTCTTGCTGTTACAGAGGGACACCCAGGAACAGGTCAGGAGGCAGCAGTAGCACCGCAACTCATCCTTCCTGCCTTCTACTCTCACTGTGGCTTCTAAACGCAAATGTTTGCTACCGGCAAGAGCCCTTCTTTCATGTATTCACGTGTGGGATGTTACAGAGCTTTTCCACAAAGAAGCTCCTCATCAAAGGTAGGGTAGAGCAAGCGTTATACTCAACAGTGGTGGTTACATTCCAAGATCCCTGAAAAAAACACCAAGCTATTCGAAGGCTCCAAGGCTTGTCCCACAGGAGTAGCTCAAGGACACTAGTGACTGCCGTTAGAGCAATCGTTTCACACAAATTGAAGATTATAATGAAAACTAAGCTTTGCTTATTCTGTATGTTTTGCCAAGGTTTTCAAAACCACTTAATGAATTTGTGCACACTCAGGGAGTGTTTTTAAGTTCCAGTGTTATTTGCTTAATGAAATTACTTTATAAGCATTGTTGTTCAGATTTTCAAGACTATTTAGGGATTTGGGCAACTGATTCTTCCTGTTTTTTAATATAAAGTAACATCTGAATCTGGCAACAGTAAGCTACTTGCAAAACTCCAGCAGTTGAATAAGTTCATTTCATAGTCAGAACAAGGCTTCCATTCACAGGGATATGGATGAAACAGGTGGCTGATGTTTCTGTCTGGAGGATTATTTCACGTTGGCTATACAAACCACAGTTCAGGTTTTCATGTCCATATCATCCAAGTACTTCTTTTTAAAAGGCCTTTAAGCTTCCTGATATTAAATCTATATTTATAAATATAAGCATATGCATATAAATGTATGCGTAAATACAATGTATGTGTTTATTTGCTATGTATGAATGTATACACATACGCACATTTATAAGCCCCTTGGTTGTGCATGCCTGGCCATTTGCATATGTTTAGGAACTCCCTGTATTGCTGTTGTCACTCTGCACAGCAGTATCTCATTTGTCTGTGGCTGCCCAGTATGTGCTGCTGTTTGGAGGACTTAAGTGGGACACATTTCCAACAGGGTGTTTCTCAGAGGCTTGCAGCCCTTCATCCTAAAATATCACTTATCAAAGAGAATAGGTATTGAGGGGTGGAAGAGGAATCACCAGACTCTACAATGTTCAGACAATGCAAACATATATGGCCTGCAGGCAAAACTGGAGTTGGGGGAAGGTTACAGGGTGAAAGTGGCTGATGGCACCAAGATCTCCATTTCACTCTGTCTATAGCAAGGTTCAGGATAGTTGCATTGCAAAACAAGGGACTGGAAAGGGAAGAGATAAAAGACAAGATCTCAAGAAATCCTAGTCTCTCATATAACCACAAGAAATTGAGAAGGTCTTATGGCTTCAGAATGAAAGAAAACTAGTCATTAACTTATGTGAGGCAGCTGGTTTCCCAATAACAGCCCCTACACATTCTGATTTTGATATTATTGTTCTTGTCGACTATGAGAATGCCATACATATATAAAGACAGTTTATTCCAAATTGGTCATTGTTGGAGTTAATAATTAGGCAGTCAAGCACTAATTATCCCTGTTTTGTCTCAAATCATTAACTAAGAAATTTGGAGAAGTAATTTTAGAGGGATGCATTAAAGCTGGCCACAGTTGGGTGAAATCTGCTATGTGCACAAGGGACACATCACTCTGAATAGTTACACCAGCATAAAGCTTGGAGCAGATTCAGGCCAGTACTGCTGTGTGGGAGCTCTGGGAGCTCTGAATATCACATGCAGGATGCCAACATGCTACGCTTGGAAAGAATACACACGTGTAGTACTCAGCATTCTTTGTACCACTAGTTTATCCCTAAAACAGGAAAGCTTGACAAAAGCATTACGTTTTGCTCAGAGATCAGAAAAACTCTCAGTGAGCGCACATCCATGCAATGGCTGCTGGAGCTCTTTTCCTGAGCAGGGGTTGGCTGGCTGGGCAAGGGCACAAGGATGTACAGAGGTATAAAAAGATAGCAAAATGGGACTGCTCAGAAGACATGTGACCTAAGTGTTTAATCTGAAATTAATGTCTCACATGTTTTAAGGAAAGTAATTGGGACAGGAGCATTCCCAAAGACTTCAAATACAACTAACTGTGGAAGACATTCAGCTAAAATAATGCTGCAGATCCAATATAAAAGTAAAAAAAAAAAAAGATTCTGACATCATGCAACACTCCGAGAATAAAAGCTGGACAGATGAGAGCCAGACAGATGAGGGAAAGGCTCAAAGAGCCCTGGTACAAAGGTTGCCCTTATGAGCCAGTCATTGACTTCCACTATGGGAGCAACTGCATTAGGTGTCCTGCGGCCAAAGCACTCACTGAGCAAAACTGTCCCCTAACAAACATCAAAGGGGTTCTGTGGGAATGAGCGGAAAGATGCCGAGCTACTGGAGATGAGAATTTGGCCCAGGGATAAGAAACTTGGGCACAAGGTTTGAGCTTTCAGGGTTCCCACAGAGGCAGTGCACACATGTAAGGCCCCCTCTGCAGAGATGTGCTCCCCAAGCACAGCTGAGACAGCCCAGCTGTCCCTCATGCGCCTTCTGACACCAGCTGGGATAGCAAAGCATTTGCTGGGAATGCAAAGAATGGGAGATGTCATGGCCAAAGGACTGCAGGGAGCTGCAGGCGGTCGTCAGCAGCGTGCTTCTCCTGTAAGGTGAGTGAAGTATGAAACACAATGAAATCCATTTCTGTGACCATCTTCCCCTCTCATTCATATGTATTGTAGAGATTGTACAAAAAACAGATGAGAACAGCTATATAGTACACAGCATATATTTTTGCTATCTGCTTTCAATTAAAATGACCAAGATCAGAGTATATTCAGAGTGCTTATTGTGCCTTAGAGCAGGGCATGCAAATTTCCCTTTTTCCTGCATAACTTTTTCCTCATTTAAGGATCTTCAAAGTTATCTTACTCTTGAGAGTCGTAAAATAAACACAAGAGGCCAAGAAAACTGCACACAACCTCTCATGAGCTTACCTCAACATAGAGGATAGGGAAAATGCCAATCTTGTCTCCCAGCATTCCTTCTGCCCAGTTATCATCTACTCTCCTGATGACAGTTAAAATTTCATCCTAAAATCAGACATAAAGAAAAAAAATTATTTTCTTCTATAGTGAGATTCAGTTTTTACAATTGCCCCCATTAAAACTTAGGAAGAGGAACAAAAGGCCACATAAAAATGTCCCTGAATCTTGAGCCATCAGTGCTCCAAGTCTGTCCTCCAAAGCATATTAAAGAGACTTACAGACAGCTGTACCTCATGCCAGTTGCCAGAGGCTCCAAAGGCCTGGGAAAAGCAGGTAAGAACAGGTAAGTAGCCTTTAACCCAAAGGAGAAAATTCTTTATCATAAGCCAGCCCCTGTGCTGTTTTATTCTATCCCAGAGCTTGGTTGCTCCAGAAGAAAATTCAAAGGAAAGTTCCCAGTGGAGAACAGGCAGATATCCATCATGATAGCATAGTAAAGCATGGCACAAAGTGTTTAGCAACTAGTCTGCACTGCATTTCAGTCTTTTTTTTTAATGTCAGTTGAAAGAGCAAACCATGTAAAAGGCAAGAATATTATAATGAAAAAAAGTCCCTTGCATTCAACTGCTGCATGGACTTCAGCAAATGCTTCAATGGCATTTTCAATACTACAGTTAGTCTAAGTAAAACTAAAGAAATCTCAGCTGAAAATGTCTGTCTGGTGATTATGATATTTAGAAAAGTTTAAATAAATAGGTTTCATACTGCTCAAAAGTTCTCTTGGTGGAGTCGAAAGTGATTAGAAAAGCTTGCCCAACTTGAAAAAGAAACTCTCAGTTAGTTGTGTTTGAGATACTTAACTCACTGCCTGATTTGTGCTGTTTTGTGTGCTTGAGTTTTTTATAATCAAGATAATCAACTCTCTCCCTACTAAGATCTAAGACTAAGATACTAAGACTAGTGGAAGGCAGTGGTGTGAAAGAAGTTGTAAAGTTATATATGATGATCACTCATTTTTTCTTTGCTTCCAATCTTATTCAAACCCTATACAGAAATAAAAACAACAAATAAATAAAAAAAAAGCCTTTCTCTAGCAGGCTGAGGCAGTTCTTAGCCTTATTAGTGTTCTAGGACAATAAAAGCACACTTATCTACATGTGTTGTCTAACTCTTCATTTTAATAATCTAGCCATACTGTCTCTTCAGGCAAGAGAAAGGTTTTTTTGCATCTACTTCTCACAGAGGGACTAAAACACATCCAAATTCCTAAACTAGAATGAATTGATAATGGTTTTAAATGGATAGAATCTGATCAGCACAATGATGTACTTTGCAGTTTTTGAACTTGCACATTTTCAGCATGTGCATTTTAAAATAGTTTAAATGTTTTCCTTGATTTATGCCTCTCAAGGATCCATTATGGGAAAGCTAGTGAAAACAGACACAGACTGAATCCTTTAGCTATTTATTACAGCTGGAAGGATGCAAGAATAATTTGTGCATTTAATTTCCTGAAGAAATGGATAGTATTCTCTTCCAAAGCCCTGTCTGCATGGACCGTTTTTGATCTGTGTAAAGAACTGACAGTAATATAGCTTTGTAAAGTTTCCACATGCTCTTACAAGAGTCCAATTATAATAAATTTAGCATGTCGGTAAAGGGGGTAAATGGGGAAAATAGAAGATTGAATTGCTTCAAGAACCTTTTCTAGTTGTTCAGGTACTTTCTTAAAAGGCTTTTTATAAACTCAAAAGGGTGATGAATCTATACTTTCAAGGAGATGTATCTATATATCTACACATCTATCTATGTGCATATTTGTGTGTATAAAGATAAAAAATACATACCTATACACACATATACATAAATATGTGCACAAACACAAGATTAGACACTGAGAAGTTTTAAATTGTAAAAAGGCTGAAGAGTTTGACTAGATTTCTTGAAGCACGTGTGGACTGCTCTTTCCTAGAGCAGATAGGACAGGCACCTGGCAGGAAAGATTTATCCCAAGCTGATGCTGCTTTAGGATGGGGCAGGAAACAGGTGACCTTTCAGGACACCTGCTTTATTTTCAATTGACCTATGATGTCTGGGTGAACTTCTCTATACTTAACTTCAGCTCAGCTGTGCCAAATTTGGCTGCCAAATATATGAGACAATCAGAGAGCTGCACATCAAGAAACATGCTGACATTCAAAATGCTTATCTTTGCAAGAGAGCAAAGTGCAGATCCTTGAGAATGTTTTCCATTATGGGATTCTTCTTCAGAAGGATGTTGAAAAATTCCAGGAATTGCAGCCAATCCCGAAACATCACTGAAATTCTTTATTAGTAGAAAGTTTCATTGAATTCACAGCCCATGACATTGTTCTACACACTGAGCTGGCAAAAGTTTCAGCATGAACTATTTCAGTCCCGTAAATTAGTTGGATAGCAGTGCTACCTCTATATTCCTAGAAAGGTTCCCCAAAGGATTGTGAATAGTAAAGAGTCACAGGTCCCTTGGCATGCCACTTATATCTTCTAAACTTCACCATTGCACATCTACTAAATTGATTTCCAGACAACAAAAGTGAATCCAAGCCTAAAATCTCATTTCTATGGCCAATAGTATGTACTGTAGTTTGACACAGACACTTTGTGCCCTTTTTTTTTTTGCTTGTTGCTGAAGTTTCTGTAATTATTTGTTCCTTCTTCCTAGTTAAAGTCCCTCTATTCATCACTGCCTGGCAGCCTTGCTACAGGCATGTAGGACCTGCAGTTCCAGTTTCTAATCATCATCAGAAAGGAAGCCAAAGAAAAATCACTTAAAAAACCAATCTGATTGACAGAGAAATGAACGCTTTTGTAGAGGAAACAGCACAAACCTGTGTCCAATAACAGGCATGATTCACAGCCCGATTTTTACTCTAGTCATTAAGAGCCTTTAATGAAGCAATAAGATGCAGATGCATTTGCTATTCTGTAGAGATGGCAGCTCCAACTAGGGCATGAGGGAGATTTCAGGGGAACCACACAGCACTTGGTGTGCCTGCCCATGGTGTTTGCCAGCTGGCAGGAGGGTCCAATAGCTGCTACCAGAACAACGGCCCCACTGAAAAGCAAATGCCTCTTGGATTGAATCCTAACAGGCTGGGGTGTCACTCCATCATGAGGAACTGATATTGGAAGTGATAGCTCCAAGATTGGCACAAAACTTGCTAAGCACTGCTGAGGGCTGCGAATAGAAATGTCAGAAAAAGAAGGAAATAAATGAGAGACTTGATGTGATTAAAAATGTACTGAATAGGAAAGCACAAGAAACAGTGACGCTACCTTCACAGCTTTGAAACTCCTCTACCACTGGGACAGAGCCTTCAAAGGGCCATGTGAGTTCATTCATGCAAAGGATGGTCAAGAACCAAAATAGCACTGCATGCTAAATTTGGACTCAGCCAAAGCTTGGAGTAACTATGCAGACAGACCGTTGTTGCACCAGATTTACACTACTGTAGCTGACAGCAGAGTCCTTTTGTACACGGCTTAAGCCAGAAAGCCTAGCCCAGAGAAGGCTGGATCATTTCTTAAAAGCAGAGACAGCATGAGCCCAAGCTCATACTGTGGTGTCACATAAGAGGACATTAGGAAGCTGTTTTAAATAAGTATATCCCAGAGGCATGCCATGAGACTCTGCAGGCCACATGCTGCTTGTACCATGCTTGTGGCAATCAAGAGCAACACTTCTCCAGCTACTGGGGGTAAACTGGGGCAAAACTCACACCAGGCTCCAACTGGTCATTACTGAGAGCAACATAACTCCTAAATGATGGATTTGGCTGATCTCTGCCAAACCCTGAGCAAGAATAGCTAAGTTGCAGATTCAGAATGTTTCATGTTCTTGTGGCCAATGCAGAATGGGAGGCACTGGGAGGATCTGATGCGTTTACAAATGACTAATTCAGGAAGGGGAGTCAAGGGTGTAACTGAAAAAGACTTGACTTTTGTTCGTTGCTCTGGATGCTCATGACGCAGATTTCCCGGGTTTATGGTTACAGCCATACATACAAAAATACTATAACTGATGTTTCTTTGGCCTTTTCACTTCAGAGCGTTTTGTCCACAGGAAGCTAAAACGGACAGCAGCCCTCTGCAGCACTGCTCATGAGGAACAAAGCAAAACACTCTTCATTTCTTTGCACTTCACCTCTGGTGCAGCAGGACATTTCAATTTTGAAAAAAAAAATTGCTAAGAGAGAACCCAAAATATCACTCTTTCCTTCGTACATCCATCCATTCATTTGCTTTTCTTTATTACACCTACAGATATTCTGACTTCATCATAACAAAGAGGATGGAAAAAATATAAAGTCAGTCATATAAAGTGCAGTAACTAACATGGAATACCACTATATTTGATTTCTCTTCTTGTAGTTTCTCCTGCAAGAGAAATCCTTCTCCAGCACAAATCTACAAGTCCAGTTCTCAATGTCTCATGGCTTTAAATGAGCTGCAGGGCTATGGAGAGGTTACCCTAGTTTGTATGACTGATGTGCTGATGCAATTCCTCTATCCGAGGAACGAAAGAAATTGCTTAAATGAAATTGAAATCAGGTCCAGGATCTTTGCATGCAAACAGAGACATTCAAATGATGAATATTACTCTGAGTGACAAATCATATCCACAGCAACGCATTGCTCACGACTATGCAAAGAACTGACTACATCAGCAGGTGATCTAAAATCTGGGCTAAACAGCAACCTTTATCAGCATAAGTGGCAGCTGAAATTAGCATTGAGGGAACTGATGAAAACATGACTGTAAGGTCCCAAGATGAAAAATAGATTATTCACTGTCAGGAAGAATAGTAGGCAAGACAAAACCAGTTACATGGTGACAGTGCATGTAGTGAAAGGAACTACAGAAGAAAATAGCAGTAAAGGTAAAATCAAACCCCCTTGGGGAAAATACAATCATCAGGGATAAAAAGATGGAGACAGTAACGTGAGGATGATTAAAAGGAGAAGAGGAGGGACTGAAGCTAAAGTTGTACAGAAGAAAAAATTGCTGCATGTCAGAAACATATTGGACAGCCAAGAACGAAAACTGTAAGCAGAGAAGGCAATTACTGTAGAAAGGCAACGATACCAAGTAGATGAAACACAGAGGTGTCCAAGGAAAGCCCTGCCCTAACAGAAGAGACGGCAATTGCCTGCAGTACTAATGAAGCTACTTAGGTCATGCAAGCAGTGAAAGGCAAGAGAGTCTGTTTATCCAATATGCTGCTATCACTACCCCTGTGCAAACACTGCACATCAGCAATTGCATTTACTAACGATGTTTTCAAGATAACTTCTGGCTAACTTTCTCCCTTCATATATATATCACTTTTCATTCTGCAGACACCTTTTCCAGGAAGGCTGGATAGCCACAACATTTGCACTGCATGTAGTCCAATGTTTTGCTTGCCACAGAGCAAAACTGCTTACATACGTTAAGTAAATATGAGAAATATTTATTCTTATATATTCTAGGAAACTGTGTTCTGCTAAGAAATGTGGTACAAGCAGAAAGGATGTTACACTTGCTGAGAAAATTATATGCTGCGAATAATTCATTGAGCTATAATAAGTAGCCTCAGAAGAGGAGGTCAGTAAAATCCTGGCGAAGGATATTTTTATCATCTATTTCATATTCATTTCCAGCATAACTGCTAATACTTTATGTGATACTATCACAGCTACAGACAGCTGAAATAAAACAGAAAATGACAACGAACAGGTTCCCTGTGGCATCCAGTGCCATAAATTAACATTAGGGGATATGCTTTATTTTAGTATGGATTTCTTGATATTCATGAAGCCCATCTTAGGTCAATACAAATTGCTAGGGAAAGGAGGAAGAAAGAGGAAGCAGGAGGGAAGATGAGGAGAGAGGGAAAACATGACAATTTAATTCCAATGATGATTAAAATCTCAGTTTTCCTGCACTGCAGATGGGATTTCTTAAACATTTTGGTTTAAAAAAACATTTAAAAAATATCTGTGTTTTGAAGTGTTTATGTGTTCAAAACAGGATATAGGAAATATATGATTGCAGTATATTTCAACCGCTAATTGGAATTTGGTATGAGGCAACGTAAACTTTGAAGCTAAATGGCATTTTGAAACAAAATCCTGAAACAGCTGATTCAATAAGGTACATAAAGAGATACATTTCCACTTGATTTTTTTCTGGAATTGAGTCATTCTTGCAGAATATCTCAGTGTAGATGAATATAAAATTTTTATATAGAAAAATCTTCTCGGCAAGTGTTTAGTAAGTACTAGTTCTAGATTTTCGCTGTGTTTAACTGAACCTTGCTGCACATTGCATGATGCATCTCAGCGCTTCATCCTTCAGACAAAGCAGGAGCACTTTGCTGAACAAGGAGCCAGACTGGATGTGGCAGAATGCAGGAGAAGCCATCAAGGTGTGTGTGGCCACCATGGCACAAGCAGCATGTCTGGACCATGCCATGGGAGGAGATCTGCCGGGGCACATGGTCCATGTGTCCTCAGGAACCAGCATTGTCCCTCTCCAGACTTGTCTGCCAATACCCCCACATCTCTCCCTTGGGAGCTGCCACCCACTTCCTCTCAAATAAACACCTCCCTCACCTTGGTGAAAGTCAGGCAGTCCTTGTCTTGATCTTTATCCTTTATCTCAAAGTCATAAAGTGCTTTGCCCTGAGGTGGAGCTTGCGGGAGAGGCTTGATACACTGGATGTAGCTGGCAGGGAAGAAGCCGTGGTTTCCATTGAGCTCCCCATGGTACCAGTTCTCATCCACCTTGCGCCGCAAGATGATGATGTCTCCCTTGTTGAACTTGAGGTCTCCAGGCTCCTTCCCCTCATATGTGTAGAGAGCTTTGCCATAGGGCAGCTGGGAAGCACTCTGAAAAAGCAAAAGAAGCAATAGCTGTAAGCAAACTGAATCCTGCACCGATTTCCTTCTCCAAGTTCCCTTCAGCAGAACACAAACTGGTAATCTGTGCTATATTACCGCAATGACTGCAACCTGCTGCTCAAACCCTTGCACAGGCCATTCATGAAAACTGGGGTAAGCCTGACACTAGTTGTCCTGTCAGAGCAGGCCCTGCCACTGCGAGGAGGCGCCACAGTTTTCTGAAAGCTCAGCTGAAACCCACAGGACCTGCACACAACAACGAGCAGTATCTGTTGATCTGCAAAACACCCTATGTAAGTAGAAACTCCTGATTGAATATGTAAAGCATGATGTGTCTGAAGATAAAATAATGTCTAAGGACAAAACTAATAAAATAGTTATCCCATATAGTTTTATATAAAAAAGATTTGGCCTTCAGGCTTGCTTTTGTTTCTGGCGCACAGCAAGATAAACATAACAAATGGGAAGATTTACATGATTTTCAAAGTTGGCAAGTCGATTTTTTTTCATTGTGTTTGTTTGAGCAACTTCAAACAGTTTTGAATTTAAAGCTTTTAGTTTAGCTTTTGATTTTGCAACCAAATACTCCCAGTCCTTTCAAAACGCCCAAGTCTCATGCTGTACATTGAGGGCTACTGTAAACAGTTATAATGTTCTTTGTTGCTTCTGAATTAATGTCCCTGGGGAAAAAAAAAAAAGGCAGAATATGCAGAATGCATCAACTCATTCTCTTAGAACTAAAAAGAGCTCTGAGATTTTCACTTTCATTTAAATAAATAAATAATTAAAAATAAAATCACAGCATAAGATAGCCAAAAAAGTGAATAGCTCAGCATGGGAGTAAACAGACAACATAATTCTGTTCTAATGGAAACAACTTGGCTGTGCAGAACACTTCCTAGAGCTCATTTTGGCCTAGTTGTACATATCTGGGAAAGCACATGCAATAGATCTTTTCGTCTACTTCACACCGTAAGGGAGCCAGTCAAATAGGCACAGTTACGCAGAGTGCTATATTGAACTGTTCCCCCATCTCTCTGCTTTTTCATTACCAATTTGTTATTCCTCTCTTTTCCTCTGCTTTTTGATTTTGCTATGTATGAATGAAGATACTCAGTTAAAGATCGATATTTTGGAAGCACCTTCAAATATAACAAAAAGGAGTAAAAATACTGTCGAGAAAAATCAACAGCCAGCTAACAAAACATACATCAAACAACCTCTGCCAATTCACTGCAGCATCATACTGATATTTTTCTCTCTGCCAGGATGGTTATTTCCCTTGACACCAAAGCCTGCCTCTCTCCCCAGCATTTTTAAGATTAAGCATGCAATACCATCAAGGCAAGACATAGATTGCATTACCTATTGGAAACCAGAAGAAATATTAAGCTGGAAGAAAGACTACAGAGGCATGTAGTAATTCAGAAATAAAAGATTCATTACTTGAACTCATGCTGAGACAAGACAATTTATCAAACACTGAGCAAGACTTCTGCCAGGTGTGCAATGAACCGCTGCTGATCCAGGCCCAAGCCTGGCAAACATGCTCCATATCAGTTACCAAAGATGGGGCCTGCTTATTCCCAAGATCTTTGCAGGAATTCAAGGTCAGATCTCTTTCTTTCATTTTTAACCTCTTTTACTTTGTAAGCCTTGTTTTCCTCTGTTAAAAGTGAATAGCTCTCAGAGTTACAGAAAAAGCAACTGGATTCCAGTCAGTCTCACTTCTCATCAGCAACATTTTTGTGCTGCACCTGCTTGGCCTCTACTGCTATTTAAGTAAGTTGTTTAGAAAATGATTCAGGTGTTTGTTCCTTAATCTGATGAAGATGCAGACTTTTAAACAAAACAAGATTGCACAAATTTTAGCCCCAAATTTTGATTTGAAATCTGTCACTTTGGAGTCACTCTGTCAATTTGGAGACCTTGTATGCCAAGGAATCTGTAATTTAGGTGCTTTGAGCACCACAGCTCCTCTCTGGGCTGCAAGAACTCCATGCCCTCAGCTACATATACTGCACCACAGCAGTGCACCCAACCAGGGCTAACTGGGGAACACGTCACAGAATCACAGAATCACAGTGTGGTTGAGGTTGGAAGGGACCTCTAGAGACCAGCTAGTCCAAACTCCCTGCTCCAGCAGGGACGCTCAGAGCACGGGGCACAGGGTGGCATCCAGGAGGGTTTGGAAGGTCTCCAGAGAAGGAAGTCATCATCTGCTTAGGGACACAGCCCTCCCCTCCACAGAGAAGAACCTGGACGTATGGTACCCAGGCAACTACTATCAGAAGAAAGCTGTTTCCTTCAAACAGAATGTTTCAACTGTCAGCTAAAGTTTTTTAATTCTGAGACGCAGCTTTCTGATTAAAGAAAAAATCTGAAGAAAACTTTTTTTAAAAAATAATAATGCTTAATTGGAAAGATTCTCTCCCATGTAATTCTGACTTAGTCACCCCTCAGATACACTTTGCTTCACTTGACTCCCCCCATTTGAAGGCAAGACTATCAGCCAGGACTGCTTGCAGACTCATGACCAAATCCTGAGAGTGTGGCTTGGAAGCAACACCGTCTCTTTCTCTCTTTGGAGGTTTTCTCCCATGCCCTGCCCTATTTCCTCTCAACTCTTTGTCCCACCCAATGGCACTTAGTGAGACATAGCATCTTCAGTGAGCCCAGATGGTTGTCTTTAACAAAACTCCTAAATCCAAAACAGGCTGTAAAGTCTCATCTAAAGGAATACCTTGGCATCAGACTAAAGAAAGCCAGTGGCAAGCAATGGCTTTGGTGGGCGGCAGTGAAAAGCGCACAAGGATGCTCCTGCAGCTGCAAGCATATGGACACACTTTCACCTTGGTCCCTCCTTCAGCTTCTCTTTCCCTGTCTCAGGACAGCCCTTGGGCAGCACTGCAGTATTAGCAAGGTGCTCACCACCAAATGGCACCATCCCCTTGTCGCCCTCCTCGTCCCTGTTCCCAAGCCAAACCTCTCCTTGGCTGTATCCCCACTTGGGACCTTCCAGCTTCAGGATGCAGCTCCCTGGCCTGCTGCCAGCCATGCAGCGCTGCCCATGCTCATGTCCCTTTCTAGTGCATGCAGCCACACAGGTCAGGTTGACATGGCCCTTTGCTGCATGCATTGCACCCTCCTTCACACGGCACCTCCTGGATGTCGTCTCCAGGCCTGTTTTCCTGCACCCCTCACTGCTGTTCGCCCCATTCCCACAAAATCTCATCAGGCAGGACGCAGGCGGCTTTGAAATGAAATGGCCTCTGCATCTGACAGTGTATTACGGAATTGATTTGCCCTGGTGATTTATAGCTAGGTTAACTGGAATTCAGCTAGGATGTGTATTATATTTCACATCTCTGTGTGCACCCGTACAGAGTGAGAGGAACAAAGAAAGGAAGAGTGCAAGGAAGTCTTGGGCAATGGCAGCAGCTACTTTCTTTTCCCTGCCAGAAAATGCTCCTTGGCACAATGCTGAGCTCTGCCAAAGGTTTCTTTTCTTTTTTTCAGCAATCAATACTGACGTAAAAGCCTGAAGCGTTAATATGCTGAAAGCCCCCCTTGCAGAAGACTTAATGATATGTTGGCAACTCAATCATTCTGCATTTGTGTTTCAGCAATGTCAAATGGCAGCAGTTAAGCAGAAACCTGCTGGCAAATTGACAAACAACAGCCATGGTGCAATTAACTGGCAACGCTGGAGAATTTTTCACTGCATATCCTGAAGAACAAAAGAAGAACATGGTTGTTGCCAATAAATTCTCCCAGTAGAAAGCTTTGGAGAACACTGGTAGAGCAGGTCTGAAGTTTTTAAGAAGTCATAGTGAAGAGAGATGTGGTCAATATGCTTCAAAGCAATGCAAGTTTGAGATATGTGTCAGAGCTTGCCAGCTTCTTCATGTGACCTGGGAGGGAGGAAGGAAGGAGGGAAGGAAGGAGGGAAGGAAGGAGAGAAGGAAGGAGGGAAGGAAGGAGGGAAGGAAGGAAGGAAGGAAGGAAGGAAGGAAGGAA
>JAUBOD010000537.1:1376762-1401339 GCA_032353885.1 Nothura maculosa
GTGTACATGAACATGGATTCAGCGGCAACACTGCAGTTTGTATAGTTTGCACCTATACAAACTATGCATCTAGTAGGAAGCTCCCCATGAGCTTCAGCATATGGTTTCCTGCCATGCGTAACAGCTTCCCACCAATACTTCAGCTGTGCTGGAGAGGATGGGGATTGAACTAGCAGGAATGCTGAGGAGGAGACTGGGTGCCTCCCTGGACACATCTCGACATCTGTGTCGAAGGTAATTGTTTAAATCAGTTAACAGTGACTTAGACCATCATCACAAAGAGCCTGCTGAGTTCCCCTCATATTAGAAAAAATGAGAGGTGATCTAATAGACACATGGTGAATGGCCTTCATCCAGGTGAGAGTGGAGAGCAAATCCTGCCTGTGACATATCTATACCCCTGCACTGTAACCGCTGATAATGACACTCATAGACACTTGAATATATTTCAGGAGCAATACTTTTAATCTTAATCAGGCACATGGTGCTTAAAACTATTCTCTTTCTGGTCAGTGCTATGAAGCAAGGGGTAGCACTTGTGCACTCCTACCATCAGAAATACAAAACAGTTTGATCACAGCATCATCAACAGAACTCAGCTAAGTCTCCCAAATTCTACACCACTGCGTTAAAGCACACAACTCCCATGTCACTCAACCCCAGGTCCCTCGAGCAAGCCAAACAAGTCACTTGTCCTTTCTTCTGCTTCTGTAGATTGAGGGCATCAAAACATGTCAAGACCTTTTATTCTCATTTCACAGATACAGAAAATGAGGTAGAAAAGGCACAGGGAGTAGAGGAAGGGCAGTGGGAAATTAGGGGAAAGCACAACATGACTTTCCTAGGCTCACATAAAAGCTCTGCAGCTGCTCCATGGCCAACATGTGCCTCCTGCCCCTGCTCTGCAGCTCTCCAAACCGAGAACAGGGCAGGACACAACTGTGCAGATAAACCAGGGAGCTGGATTGGGGCTGGCCTTGGCCAATGTAGGCACAAGAAGGCATCACAGGGTAGCATCTGAGCCCTGTGGGGTCCACGTGGCTTCTGCAGTAAGGAGAGACTTTGGGGATGTAAGACCACAAACCCTCATTATATCTCAGGGCAAAACCTCTTATGATTGGTCTTATGTACCATAGTCTAAAAGAACCACTGCCTCCCAGGCCACCCAACTTTACTGATCGTGATTGTGGCACTACAGCATTTGCTTTCACAAAAGGTTTGTAACAAGAAAATTAATCAAAGAGGATCTAATTTTGCACAGAGGAGCAAACAGAAAAAAACAGAAATATGCAATTAGTCAGCTCTGTGTGAACTGTCACTTGAAAAACACAGTTTGAGTGTACAGACTTTTAAAATCAACTTTGAGAATAGCAGCAGCTAAACTAACAACAGAAACAGCACCCTAAAGAATGAAAACTGAATGTAAACCTTTATACACCCTGTAAAATGTCATGCTTATTTATAGTGCCATATAAGTTACAATAAATCACAGGGGAAAAAATTGTAATTAAATGTCTACTGTTCTGTTTAACTAAGGACTTAGACACAACTATTTGACTCTAACCTTGGCTGATGATACTGCAGAGCACTGAAGTCCCTGTGACATCCCAGGGAAATATGCAGATAACAGACATTTGAGCCGTGCATAGCTCCATCCTGGAGGAGGAAGTGAAATTCTTCTCTAAACATATTTTAGGGGGGAGTTAGAAGTCCTGGGCACCCTTATTTGGAGGTGCTCTACATACACAGAGAGGAATTGTCTGAATAGTTTAGGTTCTAGCTTATAATTTCTGAGGTGACTTTCCCAGGAAGATCCTATGAAAAACATGCTAAACCTATAGTGATAAAATGAAAGTTTGTAGTTACAGCACCATTCTAGTACATAGGCTCAGCCAAAGAATGAAGAAAAAAAAAACCAGTGCATTCATCACACAGGAAAGGGAAAAAATGTTTTTAATTTCCTATTTTCAATAATGGACAAACAGAATATAAACTATTCTTTAAAGAGAACAGCACCTTCAAGGTTATTCTGTAGTTTTTATGGCAAACAGGCTCAACTTGTATTGCTCCTTATATGGTCCACCTTTGATACAAGAAAATGTTCCAAACTTTTGCTTGGCAAACACACTGATGCCTGCAGCACAATTGAGAAAAACAGCTGTATTCCCACTGCATTGCTTTACCAAATAGGTATGTTTAGGATCCTCTCCTTTACCAAAATAAGAGTTGAGTTTTACAGTGCAACGCTGTTTCTCTTAAGAAGCTTAAATACATGAATGCAATAACAACCCTTGCAGAGCTATTCCAATTTTACAATCACAACTAAACTAACTTTGTATGCTCAACACCTCTCAGGCCATTTCAGCATGGCTGAAATATATATTCTATATACATTCAAAAACCTCTTTTTCCTGGTAATGCATTGTTAATGTGAAATTTTCTCACCCTACATGTATTTCTATTACACAACGTGACTTCCAAGGTCAGATTAGATTTCTAAGGGTGAATTCACAAGCACTGCTGCCTAAAGCATCCATGGGTAACATCAGCCAGCTGTTTCACCATGTCAGCATAACGTCTCTCATGTTCTGCAAAACCTGAAACTTTCCAGATTCTGTAGCCTTTAATAAGCTGTATTGTCATCACAGAGCTGGCATAGTAGGTCAAATTCTGTTTCCATTTAAGCTGCTAAAATCCTATTAATCTTGATGAAGTCGCATGGATGTATAGCAAATTTCCACACAACTTAGCATTTTATCTTACAAGTAATCTCCTCTGAAACACAATGGAATGGACAGCAGCTTCTAGTAAGGAAAAAATTAGTGATGTTTTATATCCTGATGAAAATGTTTACAAAGCCTAGGTATAGTATGAAAATATATCTCTTTCTCATAATTCAGATAGAAAAGAGTAACTGGCTCATAACAAAATATTTTCTCTCTAATGGCCAGGTTTTACCTTCAGAATGCTGTGTATGAGTCCCTTGAAATGAATGCTGCTTCATGCACTGATTTCAGAGCAGAAGTTGGTCTAAGAGAAGCCTCAACCAGTAGCTGCAAGGACTTCTAAAGCAAATGTGCACTGTGGCTTTACACGAAACCACTAGACTAAATACAACTAGACTAACTGCCTTACAAAGGCAAGGGCCACCAAGCAAGCCCTGAGTGAGGAAGTTGGGCACAGAACACAGAAAAAAATAAATAGGAAAACAAGAGGAAAAGAAAAATCTTTTACTGTAAATTAAATGAGTAATCTCACTGCAATGTTCTACTTGAGCCATTCAAAGAGAAAGGACAACAGAGTCAACTACATATATCCTGCCAGCACACCAAATACTGAGACATACTATAAAACAAACAGAAGCTCCCCTGAGGCTACAACAAATCACCAAACAAAACCTTATACTCCAGGCACTATAGCAGTTATATATTTAAGGTTGCCTTGTGTTCTCTATTCAAAGTGTGCCTTAAATCCTTTAAATAAACATGAAATCTCACTCTTGATTACTCTCCAGATGATATCGTTTCAGCTTGGACCACAGCTCGCTTTTCCTAGCTCCATGCCAGAGTACAACCCTTCCTAGTTAGGGTTTTTTTGATGTTTTTGGTGGCAAAATGAATTAAAAACTGGTACACTGAATAATTTTTGGAGTCTTAAGATTTTTTTCAAGCTCCTTCCTTGTTAGGTAACAATGGCAGCATTATAGCCTCACAATTCTTTATGATGTAGGTCAGTGCAAGAAAAACGAACATTCAGGAGAAAATGCTGGAAGTGTTGCATAAAAGCCTGTAGCACAAATCTCTGTTCTAAATGGCTTTATTTTATTGCTCCTTGCAGAAGTTGACAAAGCATTACATTTTCCAGCAGTGCCTTTGTCACTCTGCCATCCAGTCCAATACATTAGGTTGGCTTTTCACTCTGTCCACTGCTTCTTGCTTGGCTCCTTGCCTTGTGACTCAACTCTTTCCTTAGAAGCAACCCTTCTGGGCAGAGTCCCACCTCCCAGTCTGAGTGCCTCGTGGGTAAGGTCTCCTATAGCCCTCCAGAGCCCCATTTTCCTCCAGCAGATACCAGGCAGGTTGTCCCCCAAAGACACCCTTTGCTTCGCCAGGCATTTTTCCTTGCAACTTTCCCTGCATCTGAGGCAGGCTGTAGGGACTAAAGACCTGGAGATGAACCTGCATGGAAAAGTGGAGCAAGCAGTTTCAGCTCAGAGCATCTTCAATGTCTGGCAGAGCTTCCACAGCTCAACAGAGGGAGCCCCACTCCGAGGAATCTTACCAGGATTATTACGGGTGGAGAAGAGATCTTGTTTTCTTGAACAAGTGAAGGCACATTAGGAAAATCTTTCTCCTGCCTTCCCTTCACATAAACAATTACTTAAAGGTCGCTCAAAATCTTCTATCATTTCAAGCACTGAAGATCAAGAAAATCTGCAGCTCAGACATCTCAAGGCACCTCATCAGCCTCAGCTCACAAGCTCCAGCACCCAAATAGATTTTAATAGCAAAAGTGAGTGCATTGGCAGAAAAACACAAAACAAATACAAAACAAACACACCCCCCCCCAAACCAAATATAAAATAATAATAAAAAAATCTTGCTGAGATGAAATAGTGAAGAGAATATTGTGCAAACACTGTTTTAGGATCATTCTTCTATCCTTGAAAGCTGTGTCTGGTGAAGAGAAAAAGAACATCCAAGAGTGCAAGTATTGCAAGGTGTAATGGAAGCAATGAATTTTGGAGGGAGCAATCAGGGCAATCTTTTGCTTTGTCTTGTCCAAAGTTTTCATAAGGCAGCTTTGTAAAAACTTACTCTAGGAGAACTTCCTGAAGTGGCATTAGCAGTTTCATCAACTCTGCATTAACTGAGCGGCGTCCTCACTGAACTGACGGGGCATTTGACAAATACACCTCAGCTAAATAATGTGTTTACTCAGTAGTTCAGTTGTAAACTTCAATAGGTAAATAAATTCCCATGTCACTAGACAATATTTACAACTGAATCTTCTCTAGCAGCTATGTGCTCCTATCAGCAGCTCACACAAATCCAGTTACACGAAACTGAATTTTTCCACCTTTACATGTGAAAATAGCAAAGGTGTTTTTTGTGCTGGGACAGACTAGTAAGAAGGCTGGCAAGACAGGCTAGAAAGAAGAAACTGCTTTTAGTGATGCTAATGCTGAAATATTCTTGGCTCAAGGCGCCCGTGTGAGAGTAGTTAGCTCATTCACATCTGCGTCAGAGGAGCAGCCTCATGGTCCCTTCACTGCTAGGGAATTTCTCAAGCGAGAATGCATCAGATCTCTCCTTGCTCCTGTCATCTGAAGAACGTACAAGCTAAGCCACTTGCCAGGAATTTAAGAGAGATTATTTTCTCCCCTTTTGCCATGATTAGTAGCATTAAAACACCCAGTAAATCCTGCTGACAGTACGGATTGGCACCTTCTCGCGTGCACACATTAGCCAGCCTTCTGGCTGGAGCTCTTTAATCAGCTCTGGCTTTGATAAGCTCGAGATGGCAGCATGGTGCTCTGCAGACCCACACCTCCGACCACCCGGGAGGACCACAGAGGGCAAAGAGCACCTTGTGCTCTTGCACTTCAAGCCATTGCCTCCTCCATAGCCCCCTGCCGTGACAGGCTCCCATTAAGAACAGTTCAGCTTTTCGCCAAGTCGGAGCAAACCTTATTGCGTTTTGATGTTAGAAAGCAACTGTAGTTAGAGTAGATGAGGAAAACATCAAGGAATGTGCAAGTCTTCAGAATGCAAATCACGCTTTTATGTCATTCCCCTGAATCCCCTTCAGGGAAAGGAAAGTTGATTATCTATAGAATATGGGTCAAAGTTATGCCTTAAGGATCTTCTATTGCTTTGAGTGCTACTGACATATTACGGGGCTCCTTGGTGCCTTTTCAGGCTAATACTTTCAAAGTGCTGTCCCTGTGCAGAATAATAATAAAAACAATAATAAAAAAATTCATTTCCTGCGCCCACTCCCAGGAGTTTCTCTCATGCTAAATTTAATTGATACTTTCTCCTGCACTCTGCTCAATGATTAAAATGAATGCTGCACATGTTTGGAAGGGCCTCAGATTTCGAACTCTGCATGGTTTCTAATTAAAAGGACACACAGAGGATGCTTGCACTATGTTTCACTCCTCTGCATGACTGTTATTATTACACGCATTTCAGTGACAGTCAAAAGAATTGCCTCTACCTCACATAATAGAATCTGGATTTAGACCGGATAATCACCAGTGGTTGATCTGGGTGAAAATAAAGATGTTTTTAGAAAACAGAGTGGGGAGGAGGGGGAAGGAGAAAGGCCTAGGATGTTACTAGACCTCTGACACAGACACCAGCATCAATGACCAAAGTGGTTGAATTTCTACATAACCTGGAGCATATACTGCCCTGTGTCAAGTGCTAGGGCTAATAACTTACAGCAGAACAATAAAGCCTAGATCAACAACAATAAAAAAGCAGAGCCATGGCAGGGGGGTCCATAATCTTCAGGGATGTATACCAGTGATTAAGTAGCAGCACAGAGGTCCAGGGAGTTATGCAGGTCTCTGTTGCTACAGCCAGCTTGCTTGATTATAGGACTGACTTTCTCTTCCAGAGTGAAGTTCATAAAAGGACTTGTTGCCCTATCAGTCATATATGTCTGAGTATATTGATGTATTCACGTATGTGCCATCTATTGCCACTATCGCCTGAGGTCTGTTTTTCCACACAGTATGGCCAATGCTGGAGATGTCCTCAGTTCTAGTGCTTTCTAGTGCTCACTGGTGTTGTCCCAAGTAATGATATGGGAGAAACAACCCAACCCAGTGTGTCCAGAATGCACTGGTGTCTTCCCTTCAGCTGTGGTCCAGACAAAGCCTGTGTGGTTGGAGAGGACATTTATCTGGGAGTGCCTGATGCTCAGGAAAGGAGGAAATGGACAGAGTGGGTGAGTCTCATCTCTATTCCTCCAGCCATCCCCTACTGGCAATCTCTCTCCTTCCTAGCTGCCTGGCCTCACCTCCTTTTGGGGTGAATATTTCATTCCTGCATGTAACTCTCTGACTTCAGGAACAAGCTTTTGAGATATTGCTCAGATTTACCCTCAGAAATCATATACCCTGGGGAGGCAACCAGAATGGAAATTTTACCCTAGTTGCACCTCAGCATCATCAGCACCTGCATCTGACATCAACACAGCTGCACAAGGAGCCTAATGTTTCTCCACAGGAAAAAATGGGGCTATGAAGATCAAAGGGGAAATTATTTCACATATATTTGCTATGAATATAAAGCCAAGTCATAAAACCCTGTCTTGCAAAGCTGTACAGTAATTCTGAAAACTGCAGCTACTATTCACGAGATGCAGTGACCTTAGCAATTTCCAGGACCTGCTTCCAACTTTGCTCACATGAATGTAAATAAATCAAGAGCTTTCTCACTGACCATAACGAAAGTATTCCTGACTGTCACTGTTGTGATATCACAGTCAAGTACTATGGCTAGTGACACCAGGGGAAATCCTATGATGGTGATGGATAGTGATCCAATACTGCATTGCATGCATTTCTTTTTACACCGGATAACTTCTAAAATATTGGATGCATTTGCTTTTAGAGTGTCTTATAAAATGATACATGTTATACATAATTCAAAACAGTACCAAGGGGATGCCTGGGCATTTATTTTTTAGATTTAACAAGATAACCGTCTAATTTGGTAAAATAAACTTTCCATTGAAATAGCTTTCACTGCTGATAAATAAATGCCTTACAATTAGATACACTGCATATTAGCAATAGAAAAAGACTTAACAACAAAACAGAACAATGATGCCATACACCTTTTTTATTATTTCTTCATCTTCTGTATGATTTTGAATCTCTTCAGAATCGAATTGAATTTCTGCGCTTCTATCCCAGTCTAATGCTATAATCACTGGGATATTGTATGAGAGATAACCATTGCCTTCTCCTCGAGTTGTGTCACAGAACTGAAGATTATTTCACTTTTTAAAGAAAGGTTTTAGGCACATAACTTCAGGAAAAGGATTAAGGCATATCTCCAAAGGAAGAAGACACTTCATGCCCTGTGAGGGGCAGAAGTAAGACCTACTCCTTAAAAATTTCCTGGAAGCTAATTCAGCACACTGGCATTTAGCTGTTCTCTGCTTCCATGGGCTAATACCTGAGGATTCATGCTTGCAGCACGGCTAACTCTTTTTACGGCATTTAAGCTTAGGTGACCATTTAGGGCAGTGGGTTCACTGCCCTAATAGGCAGACTATTTAGGAGAGCCAGATACCTGAAAAACATGCATGACAATGTTGAATTTTTGGGGTTAAGTATGGAGTTAAATGTTGATGGAAAAGACTACACCCTAAATTTTCATGACACCAAAACCAGTTAAGCTTTGTTTCCACGCTCATTATACTTAATAACGCCATCATAACGCCCCCAAAAAGTTACATTCGTATTCCTCAAGAATAATGGTTTGCCTGGGTGTTTTGTGAAACAGCAGTAAGCAGCTAGGGCAGTGTGGTCAAGGGGCCCCTCCTGGAGCCATCCTCCTTTGTGCATACCTGACGGGAGGGCTCACATGGGAGGCTCAACCTGAACCTCCCTTCAGCAGCATTGATGCTATATTGGCCCACTGTGATACCACAGCTTCACTGTGACTGTTAAGTGATAGCTCCAAGCTGAAGAATGAGCTCTGGATTCCTAGCTGGATCAGATGGGAATTGCTTAGCTGAATTTCAAAGGAAGGGAATTTCATTTCCATATTATCCCAGCCCTTTTGATCACCTTATCCCTCCACCTGCCAGAATCTCAACTAAGTAGTTGTCCACACCTTGGCTTGAAGGCTTCAGTGGAGCCAGAACTCAAAATAATATGTCTGTGCTAAGAAAATATACCTAGGTCCATCACAGCACAACAACTACTCAGCTGCAATCCCTTTACAGCATGGTCTGGAACAAATCAAGTTTGAGCAAATCAAGAATATAGGGAAGCAGGAGAAAAATCAAGAAATGTTGGATAGAAAGAAGAAGAAATGTTTAAGACTGGACTCTCTCTAGATCACTCAGTCTAGTTCTCTGCAGTCACAAGGAAATCTGCCATTTATTCCATGTTCATCCCAGTTCGCCCCAGGAAACAAAGTACTTCCCCAATCCACCTCCCAAGCTCAACACCATGCAGGAATGACCAGAAACCACAGATCTACAGACTGATGTGATCTGGAGCACAGAGGGATGTCACAGCTGCCAGACGCAGGGTAATGCTGTGAGTCCCAATGCACTCTCATTAGTCTCCTGGCTTTATATGTACAATGCCCAAAACTTGCAAGTAGTTCAATTCCCTCTTGAAGTTGAATGTTGTACTCAGTGAAAACAAATCCCATCAGCTTTATCAGAAAGGCTGCAGCATGGCATTAAGACATGTAAATTAACACATACTGCCATGTTATTACTTCAAAAAATAGTTACTAAAAACCAAAACAAACCAACCAACCGAAAATCCACATGTATTGGATTGTTGTTCACTTAGTGAGATCCTGTAGCTATTAGATCAGTGTCTTCTCACACCGGTAGGAAAGGGAAATGACATGTTCAATAGTTGAAAAAATGCAAATTTTCCTTTTCCTGAATGAAGAAAAAGAAATAAATAAAGAGGAGAAATAATTCAAATACTGTTCCAAACATTGTTCCAAGAACATGACACTTGCCCTCAGTTCTGTTTCTGTCATAACTGTTGTTGGGTTATTAACAGGAAAAGTGCATGGAAAGTTTGCACACTTGCTACAACTAAGTATCAATAGAGCTTAAAAAGTGTCAGGAAAAGCAGCTTAAAGAAGATCAAGCCTATGTTACCCCTCAGCAGATATTAAAAGAGAAGGCAAGAGCAGCTTAAGATGCTCCCTTCCATGTTTGCTAGTACTGGTCTTGTTCAGGCAAATTATCAATCTCTGCATTGCCTCTAAACTCCCATCACTATGTGTGCACATGCACTCACATACAATGTCTGATATGCATACATTATCTACATAAATTAAAACAACTTGCATTTGTACACTGAGCAGCTGGTCTGAAGTTTACTCCATAATAATAATAATAAAAAAAAAGGTTGAAATAACATATATGCAGCTGGGATTGCTTATGAGAGAAAAATGTGGTATCTTTATAGCCAACAGCATATGTATTCAGTTCACAGAGATACAAATATTGGATTCATTGCCAAAATCATTGTTAAGCAAACTGGCTGACTCTGTGCATTTTCCTCATGAACCAGAAGGAACCTGCTGATGAGCAGGAAACAAAGCAGAGTATTTTGTGCAAATTTCAGATCATATATTTACGCTGTGCACAGCCTAGCTAGTTCCAGAGGAAGCTGGTCATGTCCATGCAGTACAGAGCATTTCTGACCAGGGGAACAAGCTCGGATCCTAGAGAGCTGTCAGTAGTGTCACGATGAGCCAAGTTGTTGTAGCTATCTTGCTAAGGAGACCACCACTAGCCAGTTTTGGTGCAAAGTGCTGTACATGTGCACAGAGCTGCAGTGAATGCTGCAGATTCACCTGAAAACATCCACAAACAACAATGAAAATAACATTCAATTTTCAAAGTGATCTACTTGCCCACTAAAATGAATAAGATAATACACATAACAGTCTCTTCCTCTATAACACTTGACTAGGAAAGCTATGTGGTTTAGTTAGCAAGATTACAGATTAATAATAATAATAAATTGTTCTTCATTTATGCTTTTATTCCAAACATTAGCAAATGCTAAACATCCCTCTTCTTATTTCAGACAATGCAACCTATGTAATGAGAATCATTTTTTAATAGATCTTCTCTATGCTTTTACTAAGGGCATATCTTTACCCACTGTGTGGAGCTGACTTTGCACATATTCATTCCGCTATTTTAGCAGTAGGAGACTAGGTTAACACACCAGTCATTCACTCCTGGAGATCTGGATTCAGTTCCTGGCCTATATGACAAGCGATAATGAGTTTGGTTATTGAATCTCCAGGGGTTATTTGTTCACATTACTAAGCAACCGCATAATTTGGCAAGATGTGTTAAGTATGTGCTAAGGATAAGACCAGGGGCCAATTGCTCAAATGACTGACACTATGCATCCTCACTCAAATCACCACTCCAAACTCCTCCTTTGTGTAGTTGTGCTGGAAATGACAACTGTGCAGGTTCTGCAAAACTTGTTGTTGCAAACAGAAATAGGGTACAGCAGTTCAGGTATGAGCTGTATCTGCAGATACATGTGGTAACAGACACTATAACCTTAACAGCAAACTTATCACATAATTCTAGGTTAGTTCAATCATCTGTGCAGGCTTTTTTCAGCACTAGTGGCAGCACAAAATCCAAACATTAAAAACGAAGAAAAAAAAGCAAGATGAAAAAAATCTTGAGATTCAAAAAAACATTATTGTTTTTTTTCCTTCTGGCATGCAGCTTTGTAGGATTTTCCTCCTAAATCTTTTCTTTGTACATTTAAAAAGTTTAATTTAAACAAAATGAGAGGAAAAATACTACATGATCACAAAAATCCATAAAACCAAAAGTCCACCAGCCTTTGCAAATACTGTTAACACTGCAATGTCACATGAAATAAGCATTTCAGCATTTCAGGCTTGAGTTTCCTTACCACAGGCACACTACTTCTCCAATGAATGTGTCTAAATCAGTCACTTATCCTAACACTGTACATTAAATATCTTTGTGTAGTGCCCATCTTATTATTAAGTTACTTAGAAGCTAAAAGAAAGACCTCCAAATCGGACTGCTGTATTTCAAATCTCTTCTGAACCTGATGGGATTCGGTCTCACATCTCCCTCCTTTCCAGAGAGTGAGCCACAGTTAGAGAAAGGCAACATTCATCCTTCCCCTAGTGGGATGAACTACTATGAGGAGGCCAAGTGAGGTGGGATGGTAAATCTGTGTTCCTCTCACCTCTAAGGAATCCTTCTGTTTTCCACAGAAAACGGATAATAGAAAATGGAAAAAACAGAAAAGATCCAAGAAAGATCTAAAAGAACCAAGCACTACTAGCAAAATGCTCTATAGACTCCGAATACTTCCATGCATTCTATTTTTGAGCCTGATAATCTTGCATATGGCTGACCATAGTCCAGCTTCACTAGGAGGAGTGTATAAGCTTTCATGTATATCATCCATCCTGGTGGCATGACACCTCTACAGGGAGAGTGGGTACTATGCTATCACTCAAGTGGCTGGAAACCTCTTTTGCTTAGGTCTCTGGGTAACAGTGAGGGTAGCCCTCAGTGAGGATGTGCCCTGAGCACCTTGAAGGAGAAGACATGTCACAAGATTTGGGAAGAGAAATGCAGACTTCGCCTTGTGTCTGCATCACAGTGACACAGAGTGTCAAGTGTCCAAGAAATGTGCAGATGAGGCAATTAGGGATATGCTTTAGCAAGCATGGTGGTGACAGATTTACATTTGGACTTGATGTTCTGGAATATCTTTTCCAGCCATAATGATTCTATGATTACAGATATGCTGCTGCTACATGCCATGAACCAGGCTTGAGACATGTCTGCATGCGTATTCCTGTATCTATGGACCTTGGGAACTTCCAGGTCATACAGGGAAGGGCAGGGAAATACTTCTAAATCTTAAATACAGGTATGAGAAAGAAAGCATTCTGGACCCTAACCTTCATATTCCAGCACCCTATGGATTCTCACTGTGGTTTAAGGTTCAAAAATGGTTAAATCCTTTGGCATGTTGGAGATCCAGATGTCACATCCATGCAGGCAAGCTTAAGCCCATAACACACACAGAAAAAAAAAAAAGCCCTGGTAGTTGTGCTCCCATCCCACCAGGAACAATGTTCATTGTGGGGGCGTCTGGTAGCTGGATAAATCTAGAATGGCTGCAAATCAGGAAATGACTTGTCAGCCAACTCCAGTTCTTTTTCTGGCACACAAGCCTCTTGAGGCGGATAGTGGCAAGAATGAGGTATTTATGTCTGATCATTTGGGAATTTTCTGAACAGAAAGATAAAGTTCATTTGCTGTGAACCACAGAAAAAGAAAACTCTCCCTGCCCCAACCAAGGAAGTGTATGACTAGAACTTCACTGAAGAGAATCCATGGTAGAGAGTGACATTACTCCTAAACAAAAGCCAATAAGCTTATGTTCACTATGACCTGAGACCCAAAATAACAATCAAAAAGTTCCCATTTGCACTGGAAATCATGCAATGGCATGGTCCCAACTTTCACTGACAGTCTGGAAAGAGAAGGTGTCTGAGACATCAAGGGATGGTGACATAAATGCAATATTTCATTTCACAAGCTAAAGTATTCAGCAAATTCACTGCATACTTTTCAGCATGACTGTAATTGGGCAGAGAGTCCCCTTCCTTCCTATACAGCCTTCCTCTATCTGTGTGTCTGTGCAGCATACTCAGCTTCAACAGTTGCAGTAACTTAAAAGACAGTACTGTCAGGGAGACAGAATGTTACAACCTACCTGATTTGCCAGTCCATCTATGGAAACCTCAAATGGTGTCAAAAATGACAGTGAAAACATTTGCTTTGATTTAGGACTCTTGCCTTTTATTTAGGTGATGCTGGAGATGCAAGAGTGTGAAAAAGCAGCCAAGTGAGGAAGGCATCTAATCTAGCGGTTGAATTTATTTTATATGTATTTTTCTCTCTTTTCTCTTAATACTCCCCCTTCTCTGAGTTATCTGTAAATCAAGGTCTGCTCCAGTCTGATGTAGTTCTCTGGTATTGTATAAACCTGTCTGCTCAAATACTCCACCAGCAGAAAGCTACGCCAGCTTTAGCATCATCAAAACCAGTCACAAATCTCAGACATGCCAGACAATGCAGCTGAAATACCAAAGCAAGCCACATTTTCTAGGTCTCTTGCATAGAGAATAAACTTAACCGCAAATAAAAGACGTCAAAAATCCAGTGCAACTACTATCATTTATGCTAATTAGAAGACTATTAATATAAACAACACTTTCCTCATGCGTGATACTGCCTTCTTTACTGCCACAGACCTCTCTTTTAAGAACTTCATCTTCCTTAGTAAAGCAGAAAGGTGTACTCACCGCCCACTAAAAAACATCAATATCATAATGACACTGGAAATATGAGTCAGAGTGGGCTAGGGAGACCACCAGGCCTCAATCTTGTCTTAAGCAGGCTTCAGCCTCAAGCAAGCATCCCGGGAAAAAGCATGTCACTTGCTGGAATAGGCTGTCAACCACGTGATGACTGTCTCCAAAGGTAAAGATGCTCCTAAATCCCTAGGCTTCCTTACCTGCTGACAGCTTGTAAAGCAGCTGTAAGCCTCCGGTATAAAGGCAGCCCAAAGGAAATTAGACTGGAGACCTGCTATCCTTTTGGCATATCAGGCACCAGGATATTTCAGGGTTTATTAACAAAAGGCCTCTTCACCCAAAAATCTGCATGAGTGTCATGCGAAATATGAGCCGTGGCAAATTAAAAAATTATGGACTGCTCCTGCTTATGGCATTAATAGGTATAATGGTGATGATGTCAATAGAGTGGTGGCAGCTTACACCAGCTGAGAAACTGGTCCTACATGTTGACTATAGCACGCCTGGACATCTTTGACTCTTGGAAATTGCTGAAACTGCACCTGTTGCAGGTCAGCTTTCAGCTTGGGGGATTAAGTAGCCCAGGAGACTGGTAACAGGATATGGGCTCTTCCATGTTCCTGGCCAGAATTCAGGCCAGGTTTAAACTGACCTTTGTGAATGAATGGTTGTTACACGACCATTCATAAAATACCAAGAGAATGACCCTAACTAGGAATCTCTCTTTAGCTTCCAGCAGGCATATTTCTGCACCATAAAAATAAATACAATACTATTTTGTTATCTCAGCAGTTACAGCCTGGTGGGAACACAGCTAAATGACCTTGTATATTCCTCAGATTGGGGTTTGGCCATCATGGTGGGATATGCAAGGAAATAAACAGAGAACAGAGTCCCTACATGCACCCCTGGTTATACATATTATTAAGATTTTAAATTCAGCATATTTTTATCCAAATGAATCCTAGCACTTTTAAGTAACTTCAGGGGGTGACAATTGTCAGAATTTTTTTACTCAGGCAGCAAGGTAGAGATTATTTTCTGAAAGAGATAATGCTGGTAGAATGCAAGTTCAAAAGCAAAAGCACATTTACATTATCTGTGAATATCAAAAATAACCTAAGCAACTAAATAGGAGAAGATGTCTGCTAATCTCCTCCTTGAGAAAAAAAAAAAAGAAGGAAAAGGAAAGGGAAAAGGAAAGGGAAAGAAAAAAGGAAAATGAGAAGGAAAAGGAAAAGGAAGAAAAAATTGTAGGAAAAGAAATATTTTCAACTAATAAAAACTCAGAGATCAGCAAACAGGGGGGTAAGAATATGCATTACATCGAGAAATTCTGAGCAGCTAGGGATGCACAGAGAAGGGTAGGATGCAGCTGGTGCAGCAATTCCACATGGAAGACGTGTATCGCTGCATTTGCAATGGCAAGATTTAGAGATCCTCTATATCCTCCCTCCTCTGAGAGGATAAGACTGGCCATTCTCCCCCAGCATATAGCTCCTTTTCCCATTGCCTCTTTTGAGGATGCTGAAGAGCAGCTGTGGTCCTGCTGTGGTCTGCAGACTGCAATAGTTCCCGTGATGCTGGTCTGACGGGAGAGGGGACACAAAAGCCACGGGCAGTTATCACAGCGTGTTCTTCAGTGGTGCAGCTGGACCTGCCTCGGCTGCTGGCAGGGACCCTTTGCAGCTGCAGAGGCAGGATTTGCCCCAGCACAGTGAGGTAATGAAACAGTCGAGGTCTGTTGAGTTTTGTAGCTGGAACAGGAATCTCTCTGGAATCACTTGCCTCTTATAAATGTAAAAAGTAGTGTGCTTACACAATACCGAGACTGACGACTTGAGCAGTGGGACAGATAATATAATACTCCTTCTGTGGCAGTGTCATTAAATAGAACTTTGCATGCAAGCCAAAGCACAGCACTGCAAATCTCTCTCTCACTGGCAAAATCCTCACTGCCTGCATTTTTCTGTATTACTCATTACCACCAAGAGAATGATTTATTTTGAAACAGGAGGGAGAGGAGACACTTGGCACAGTGGCTTTGAAGAGTTCCAGTCTTCTGCTCTGCAAAAAGTGTTCTGGCAGAAATACCATTGGAAAAAAATGCATATTCAAAGTGAGAATAAAAGATTTTGTATATTGTGATTTCCAAAATGATTCACATCCTGTTCCCCTTTCCTCGACATTCATCTTTGCAGTAGAATGAAATCTCCTGTAAAGAGTCTTCCCTTGATGGTGAAATGCACTGAGGAAGGTCAGCATAAGGTTTATGCCAAACTGAAAGCTTTGTCCCCACACCAGTCTTAGTGCTAACATCAATTGCCTGTCAATCACATAAAGGATGGGGGCACTCAATAGGATTGCAAATGTTAGCATATATATTCTGTGTACACGGCACATACGACATCTGTAGAGGAGCTGACATACAGACAGCTGGATACTCAGTGGTTTGAGAAATGAGAATCTATGGTTAATTAAGCTGACCCCTTTGCAGGGCACAGAAGACTCCACTTTCCTCCATCCTATATCTTCTTTAGATCTTCTCTATATGGGAATGAAGCTCTGTGAGGGGATTTTAAGCACATGGCGGACCTATCCATTCCCCAATCTCTTTTTAGAAAGGTCAAAATGGAATATAATTCTTTGCCTGGCTTAACACAAGTACAGGTGTCACCTCTGAAGAATAAATACATAACAAGTTTAAAATTCACTTGCTACATTTAGTTTTAATTGCTTATGAATTCTAATGATATCAGGTCATTCACTAAAATGTTCTTTGACTTTGAACTTTAGTCGTATCACTGAAAATGCAGTAACTCAAGTTAACCTTCCACAGATCTCTGATGTCTATCAAATGATTCCAGATGTCTACAATTTTCAGCTTCCTTTTTTTTTAATGTCTGAAGAAATGAAACTTTGAACTCTACTTTGAAGACTAGCTAAAAAATCCACAGGAGGCCCAACATATTAGTAATTCTTATCACTTCTAACAAGGTGGCCAGCAAATTATCCAAGTTGGTCATCTCAATTAGCCAGGACCTTTTTGGCATTTTCATGCTACTTGATTTACCCCTTTCCTTGGCTGCAGGGTTCTGCCTTTTCCACAAATGAGCAGTGTATCTAGTAGTTTTACCATCATCAGCCACACAAGTTTTCATTGAATTTTTCACATCATTATCTGCTTGATGGACAGTTGTCAGTTGGCTACTAACCCTTTTTTAGCTAAGCAGCCCCAGGAGGCAGCTCTCGTTTAGCAATCGTTCATGATGTTAGCATCTTAGCTGGCTTATGCTGACTGATTTGTCAGGAATCAATCACAAATTGCACTGCAGCTTGATGATGAAGCCACAGTTCACTATTTATTCAAAGGAAACCTTCATTTGATCATGTACATGTTGAATGGCCCCTTAAATCAGCTTGACAAGAAATTGCTGAGCTCAATAGTAGAGAAAATAATGGTGCTGACAATATGACAACTTCCCTGTTGAAAGCACCTGTGGGAACGGGACGATATGACTGTGAGTGGGCAATTAGAGCATGCCATGGCACTGTCTCAGAAAATCCCCGGGCAGAGCAGTTTAACTACTACAAACATGTTATGCACTCGTCCGCTTTCATTAGATCTTGTCTGATCTCATTAAGCTAGCAATCTAACCAACAGAAAGAAACCACTCGCTCAACAAACACTGCGTAATTCTAATTGTTATTAACAGGAGACACCCACCAGGCCCTCCACGCATCAGAAAGAGTGCAGTCCTTTAGCATGAGCTCCACTGCTGGTAGAAATCAGCATCGTCACAACTTCCTGCTGGATTTGAGATTCGGCTGCTATGGTTCATCCCGCAATTAATTCTTCCTAGGTGCCCCTGGGAGAGGTTTCAGGTTTACAGATGGATGGTCTTTTAGTCGGACACAAACCATTAGAATCCATGGACCTGCAAGTCTAGAGCTATGCAACTGATACAGTCAAGGATGCTGCTGCCTCCAGGAAATAGTACCAAACCTGCAAACATGCTCTCTTTCTGGTCTGTCACAGTTATGTCTTTTGCTGCCACTAAGGGACTAGCCCCTCTGTGCAGGGATTTCATGTTCTTTAAATATTGTGTGAGATTATATTTGCACCTCACAGAATGACATAAACTGGCAATACACAGCAGATTTTCCAATTTGTACTTGCAGTAGTGAAAATGAACCTCTGTGCTTTATTCTATGAAGCATCCCTTGTGAAATTATTCATTTAGAAATCAGATTTTTTTAAAAAGGCAGTAATTTCTCCCCCTTTCATTTTGCAAACTTTAATAAAAATAGATTTCCATTTCAGAAACCTGTGCCTCTGAATATCTAGCAATAATTTAATAATGTTTGTAAAACCTGGGCATAGACTTTCATGCTAGTTTTCACTTATGAATCCTAATTGTGATACTGAGTACCAGTTTTATTTAAAAGGGGGTGTGCACATGTGTCTACTATTTTTGAGCCACCAATCACTTCCCCAAATTGCTTTCCCAAGCAAGGACTATTTTGCCTTCCCTTTCTGAACTAGCTAATGCCCTAGGTGACTGCCTAGGATAATTCTAGGTCTTGGTTCCTTGGGTATGGTCACGACCCAAGGGGCCAGGGTCTGGTGTTAACAAGTTAATGTGGGCCAGCTGAGCTGCCCCAATGCTTCCTGCACCTGCTTTCAGGAAACTCACTCCCAAGGTAAAATGCATTAGTTTAAGCATCAGTGAAGGGCAACTGCTTGCTAAGATGATGTAATTTGACCACATGCCAAGCCCCCATGTCTCTTGATCCATTTAGAAACAGATTTGCACAATATGTGTTTTGCTTAGAAACATCTGAAAAGATTAATAAATGAGGAGATTGATCATGCAAATTATTACTCACACACCCACCCTGCCCCTCAGTGCCAAGTCTCATAAATCTATCGGAGTCTCCAGTTTTCAACTTTTCTAAAAGCCCCAGCTCCTGGAGGCCGGTGAAGCATCCAAAACCTAACAAAATCAATAGCAGGCCTCAGCGCGGCCACATCCATTAGCCCTTCCTTGCTAACAGGTATTAATAGAGGCCAGCGATGAGATTACTTTGTCTAGACTGCCCATGAGAGTTCATGGTGCTCCTACACATTTAGTTGGTTGGTTGGTTGTTAAGAAAAGTTTTCATGAAGTCACTGGGAGATCTGCTTCAGACAGATAGGCTTGCGGGTCTCTTCTGGATTAATTTTAAAAAGGCAGCGTTGATCCATAAAGTCTAGTTTCATACTTGCTCATAAATTATGCTTCAAAACCCTTGCAGTCGCAATCAGGGTAGTGTTTGACTGTCACAAACACATAAAGTTATTGCTAATTTGTAAAAAAAAATACATAGGATATATAAATAAATTCTTTATTCTGAAAATTTCTTTACTTGAATCTGGTTTTGCAAATATATTTTTTAAAGTAACAATGTAATTTGACAAATCACAAAAATTTTAACTCATATCTTGAAGGGATAAAATGTACTTGCATCCATAAAACTCAAATGCATGTGGTGAAACACCAGGAGATAAATTTCATATCTGAAAAAAGAGGGCCTAGACTCCTCTGAAAAAATATATTATCTCACAGTCTGTGCATTCCTTGCACAAACTTATTCATTTAACAGCAATACTTAGAAAAACAACTGCTCATATGATGGCCTAGTTGAGAAATTACGGTTGCTTGGGAGATACATATTGCTGTTTTTTGTTTATGACAATTAATAAGCCTCATCCCACAATATGAACTAATTTCACTTTCAAACCAAAGGATTCTCTTTAGTGAAAGACAAAGGATAATCTCAGTTTCAAAATACCAAAAACTAAATGGTCGGGAATTAGAGAAGCACCTATTCAGTTGAAGTGTTTTATTTCTCCTATGCTAATTCCCATCACCTCTCTCCACCAATGTCACTCCTGGATTAGCAGAAGACAATTTACACAGCACATTTCCTCAAACAATTTATTAAATTACATTGCAAAGGAAGCAGGGGGAAAGAGCAGTCTTATGTGGGAAGAGAGATGTAGAATAGAGACAAAAGAAGGCACATAGCAAGACAAAAGATAATCATAACTGGGGCACTTCTGCACTCCGTTTTTGAAGTAACATGAATTTAAATTTTTTACATGCTCTTTGATCTAACTTTTCTGAGCCTTTTAAAAGCAACATGTGCAGTACAACAGCCGCAAGCCAAAAAAAATGCCTTTAGTTTCTAGTGGATAGAAGGATTTTTTGATACCAGAATTTGCAGGGCTTCGTTGCTTCACAGAGAGAACATTTAGGGCAAGGCTTGCAGTTTACAGATCAACGTCTCCTATCAGGGGTGCTTTTCAGGTGAGCACTGCCTACCTCTTAGTGATACAAAAAGGCTTAGAATTGTCAAGCTAGGCTCTGGATTTCCTTGAAAGTAAAAGGGGTTTTCCTACCTGGTGGAGAAATACTGTCCAAATTCTGCTTCTAAGTACTAAACTGCACTGTTTTACTATTTATCTAGAGTTGTTTTACCACCAAGAAGGTGAAATGGAAAAACAGCCAAATCAAAAAAATCTCTATGTGGACCAGGGCCATACACCTATTAGATTACAGGCTGTGTCTTCTGCTGGGACAGCAAATATGCATGCAAGGAAGAAACTCAAGAAGCCTTGTAGACCCCAAGGCAAAACTCCCTGTTAATGCAATGTGATAGGGCTATTGTTAAATACATATTTTGCAGGCTCGAAATATGTCTCTGTCAGTGCTGCTAAGGTAGAAATAGCTCAAATTAACTGCTGTGTAAGCATCATTCACATGTTCACATGAATGACATATGCCCAGGAACTTGGAATTCTGCTACAGACCTTCCCTAGCTGTATTATCTGTAACACTTTCTACATTTTGAGTTAGGCAACACATTTCTTTCCTCCTTTATGTTTGTTTACCTTGCTTTTCTC
The DNA here is from genome assembly GCA_032353885.1 of Nothura maculosa. Lineage (NCBI taxonomy): Eukaryota > Metazoa > Chordata > Aves > Tinamiformes > Tinamidae > Nothura > Nothura maculosa. The sequence goes on from JAUBOD010000537.1 coordinate 1,397,850, forward strand.
ATTCCTACTCTACATTACTCATATCTCTTAGGCAACCAGCTCTGTGACAGATAATTTCAGAGCCACGTATCATTGCTCTGAGAACAATTCAGCGTGTGTGTGCCGCTCACAGGCTGAGCATCAAGGCTTTAGCGAAGCACTATGAGCACACGCTGTGTGACTTTCTGGCTGGAAATGTCCTTTTGTGTTGACTCTAAAGAACAACATTTAACATGAGGCACTGATGACCTTTATAAATAAAATGACCATCAATAAGCATAAGGAACTGCTGTTTTTCAGTAGAGATTTGGGTTGGTGGGTCACATCATACATGCCCTTCACCATGACTATGGCACAAATCAAAATGGAAGAGTGAGACCAAGGAGGACAGCAGGCCTCCTTCATGCTGTCTTGGCAGTTCCCGCTCCTCTGCACCTGGCAGTCCCCATTCCTGCTAGTTCTTCACTGCCCTGGGCACAACACATTCCACTTTAGAGCTGGGAGGAAGAAAAACAGATAAGCAAAAGCAGCAGAAAAATTACAAATAATGACTGATTGAATGAGAATTCTGCAGACAATGAACAAACACAAGAGTCCTTGTTCCCTTCTTAGCAGCATTGTTTGTACCAGTGTAAGATGATAGAAAAAAGGAGACATTTTCCCAGAGCTTAAAATTGTCCTGTTTTCCTGAAGATAGTGTTACAAGCCTAAACTAAAAAGGGTATGAAGTCATCACATCCATTTCGAAGTGTAATCTACTGAATATACTTAAGCACACATAGATAGAAAAACAACAGTCACATGAGAAAAACCTCTTTATCCAGCTAGTATGTTCTCATGATTCCTATTAGAAGAATAAACAAAGTTTTAGGATTTCAAATTTGAAATACTTGAAGATACCTAAAAATAGGAACTTCTGAATGGTTAAAACAGCAACCATCACACTAAACCAAACACACTTCTTTTTTCTCCAGTTTAATAACAATGCTAAACTCTCTTGGCAGATCCTGCTCAGCACATCACCTTTGCCCTATGAAGTTTGATTCTTACTAATTTTCTGCTGAAAGCTGAATAAATATGCTTTTAGGACAGCCAATGTGCTTGGAGGGTTCTGGCTGGCTGTTGATATGAGGGAGCCAATTTTTTCTTGTTCCTCTTTTTCTTTTTTTTCAGTTGTTCCTGTGGTTTTGAGTAAGATTGTGTTAATATTTTGAAAGCAGTCCAAGCCCTCTTTTTACTTGAGTAATTATTTCCAAAGCATTCAGTGCTTCCAGCTTTGGAAATATTTCCTGGGTACCTAACGGTCATTCGTCCCATAAGGTATAAAGTGATAAGCATGACACATTTGTATTTTAGTAACTAGGAGGTACGTAGCTAGATGTGGAATAAAATGACTCCAAAGTCAGCTCAGGCTCAGTTTCAGTTTCAAAGTTATTTCTTACTTCCACACAGCTTTCTCTTTGATATTCAACAAATACTTAAATTTGTCTAGATTTTGAGATCAGAATAAAGGTTTGTAAATATTATTGTCATTCATACTCCAAAAGATAATGGATCTCTCTAGTTCAAAGAGACTTTTATATAGTTTTAACCAGCTCAAGGTTGAACTCGACAAAAATCTCCCTGAGGTGATGATGACCTTCTCATTGGTACTTGTCTATCACAATTGATTTGAAAATATTTGAGACTAATCTCAACTTAGTATTTCTGCTGAATAAGGCTTACCCTAGAAAGCCAGTGCTGAATTTCCAACAGGAGGTTTGAATCATATCACAGAAGTTCAACAGAAGTGGTCGAGATCAAAACAATAACCAGCCCCCCTGCAAGGAAAGACTTGATGTGAATCACATCAGAAATCACATGTGATTTTGCCATTGTCAATCATGGATGTTGCCCAAAACAGTCTAAGGGAGTTTTGCTGAGTGTGTTAGGTGCAATGCAGTGTAAGGATGAAAGGAACTAGCTTGTCAGCTGTCCAAAAGACTAAATCTCTGTTTTTCAACTCTCTACTGGGAAGTCTGCCTTAGCCAATAAAACCACATTGTTTTTAGTTTGGGGTTTTTTTTGTTGTTGTTGTAATTTTTTTTTTTTGTATTTCTACTTGGAAGACAAAGAGAAGACCCTCCCTCCAAATTCTTAACCAATATCAGCAAGCCAAGGCACTGCAATGTTTTAATTAGTTCACTTGGGATGCACCCAGTTTGGAATTCCTGATTTATGTTAATCACTGGCGGAAAATTCTCTTTATATTGGAGAAGCCCGGCTTATTCCACCCTCACTTAATGTTGTAACTGGGAAATATACATGAAAGTGATTAACATTTATGCTCTTGACTTAACTTGACTTGGATAGAAAAAAATAAATTATTCTTAGTCAGCCAGTTTAAATTTTACCGCTTCTATTTTAAGATGAATTAAGTAGCTCAGGCTTTTGAAAAGGCACAGACAAGGGCTGTGTACTCATCACTTCTACTTTATAGTTTCTCAGAGGCTACAAGCAAAAATTTGGGGGATTAAAAGAATCTATTAAAAAGAGGTTTAAAAAAGCAGATAATAAACCCAGAAGTGGGAAGATTTATCCCATGATGTTTCAACAAGCTGGAAGGAACTAACTTTTTTTCCTGTACAAAATTAAGACTTGGTCTTGCTGTTTCCTGTAGATAGAGACTTCCCTCCAAAGTTCACTGAGACCCCTTGCAACAGAGAGTTTGCCACTAGCAAGTGGCAAGGGGTGGTAGAACTGGCCAAGGGGTAGAGTTGGTGATGAGCACAGAAGGACCACACTGCACATATCTTGCTCTGCCTCACACTAGCCTCCAGCCTGCTCCTATGGGCTGATTGCCCCTTACCAGTTCATGTACATTCACTGTGCTGGATTGCATCTTCCAGTTTAGATTCCTATAGAAAGAACTGAGTTCATATGTTCTAGTTTCACTTGCTGAAACATCACAGTAAAATAGGCCATTAAAACAAACAGCTCTAGACCAATGTAAGAGAGATGCAGGTCTATCTGCAGCTAAAAACCCAAGTGACACATTAATGAAATGCATGTCTCTAGTTACCTGGGGTCACAACTACAGTGAATATAGCATTTTTTTTCTGGTAGCACAAATTCTGCCCTACTGACGTCCCTACATAACATAAACAATAATTTAGCACTCTTTCTTCATCATTTATTTTATAATGTATAAAGCTATAATTATACTTGTGCCATATGGTGTAAAGTTGGGTGGGAGCAGCAGAATCGGATCTGATAAAACAAGCACTCATTTGCCTGCCTGCTGCAAAGGGAAGTGAGGAGCTTGAGGCTACAAAGGGAAGTGAGGAGCTCAAGTCTTTTGGGGGATCCATGAGGATGTGGTCACTTCAGAGGAAGAAACAAGAGCCCAGGCTGATTTTTCTTGCAGTGGCAGGCAGAAGTAATGAAGGGCTGAGGGATTCCCGAAGCATCTCCAGTCTGGGAATGAGGAGGTGTGTTACAAAGGAGAGTGTTCAATCCAGACTGATTTCTG
>JAUBOD010000537.1:1401439-1423257 GCA_032353885.1 Nothura maculosa
GGATTCCCGAAGCATCTCCAGTCTGGGAATGAGGAGGTGTGTTACAAAGGAGAGTGTTCAATCCAGACTGATTTCTGCGATTCCTCATTTCTTCTCATAATGGCCGCTGTGCCTTAAGATTCATTCTGAACTCCGCGGTCTTCTGCCTTGTTTGGCCTTCAGCCTTCTGAGCCCATCGCATTCTGCTACTAACTCCAATATGCTCAAGGAAGTGATTTTTTATCAGTCCTTTCTCCTCCTCCCAGTTTCTCTCCAAAAAAAGAGTGTTCCACACGGTTTAGTTCTTACATCTTCCAGTTTTGCTTACAACATTGTATTTTAATTTTAACTATGTCTTTATATCCCAAAGCACTAAGGAAGAAGAGGACACCAAAACTGGAAAAATCCAGAGCTTTTACAATCCTATCCATTTTGTTTGATGTCAGTCCTTCCAACATACTGAAGAGCAATTTTCCTTTAAGAGGGTTTTAAGAACCTGGAGAACCTGGATGGGATAGATTAAATGGAATTGCTTCATTTTTAATAACCCAGGCATAGTGCAAATTGCTCTGCAAGTCTTTCATTCAGCACTTATTTATTGTTCATAATTCACCTCCTTCTGACAGAGAAGGGCATGATAGAGCTAATTTAATATTTCCGTGGTCAGATTCCATTCATATTTGAGCGAAATATCAGTAAATAAAACTGAAGCACCATTTATTAGGCTTCCGAAATTGTCACAGGTTAGGTTATCAAACACATTGTGTGCCAGCAGCATGGAAATTAATTCACAATCTTGCTCACCAGATAGCGACTGGGGAATCATTCAGTACAGGTGACCAGTGCTTTCGAGGAGTTCTCAAAAAATATAGTTTGCTTGAAAAGTCCAGTGGAGACTCACAGGAGAATCATGTGAAAATGGTAATTAAAGCCATTCTGTTTAATGGAGCAGAGCAAAGATGTTTGGTTGGGATGGAGCAGGGAGAAAGTGGATTTGGTTTATGGAAAACATGGAACAGATTTGGGTTCAAACAATTTCAAGATTAAAAAAAAAAAAAAAGAATTCCTTCCAAAATCCTTCCTTCACCCCCTAAATGAAATTCCATCTCACATTTACAACTTGAAGCAGAGTCTTTATTTTTTATTTTTCCCCATAGTCTTACCTAGCTCCATGTGCATATAACAACAAGCTACTGCTGAGTCCTGGCTCGACTGGAATGAGCCTGGAAATGCTGGGAACTTTGGCTTGGGGTCATTGCTTGCAGGTCCTGCAGCCTGCCAGCTTCCAGCAAGATCAGTAGGATTTACTGAGGGTCAGAAACCTGGCAGCACGAAATAAAGGCACTTCAAAAAGGTTAACAAAAACATAAAGACTCCTTCAGTCACTTCTAGAACTGAAGTATATCTGAACTTGCACTGAGTCTCAAAAATGATGCGAGAAAGATTTCCTTCCTTTTCCTCCAGTGCATACATTGTCTTACCTTCCTGCAATAAAATAATAGGAAATTATGGAAATTGCATAAAAGAAAGCAGCATATTTCCAGCTGACTTTGGTAGTTTTAAGAATATTGTGTAGGTTGCTAAGCTATTAGATGTGCATTCAGTCTGACCCTTTGAAGTGCACACATCTTTAATTCAAAGTGAGGCAGAATTTAACAATGTGATTTACTTAAATTGCCTATATTTTGAATTCTCAAGGGCCATACGCCCCATTTAACAGGAATGCCACTAACGAAGGGTGATACACTGTTTTTGAGCCTGAAAGACACCAGAAGTCTCTCAAGGCAGAAATCGTGGACTTCTTATATATAACCTAAGAACTAGTACATCAAAAATTTCTACTTTAGAACTCATTACAAAATAAAGAAATTTGCAGGGAAAATAATGCGAGCAAAGGAAATAAAAGAGGGATAGAAAGTACAAGAGCTAGTTAAGTAAATGTTTTAGTTGTTGAACGCACGACTTTCGGACAGGATTTATTCCACTGTATATTCCATTTACTGGAATGTCTTAGTCCACCTGTAGTTACCGGTATTTGCCAAATCAAGTCAGGCAAAGGATAAGCAGGGAAGAATCACTCAATGTAATACAGTACATCAATCAGAAGGGTTATTTTCATGGGCTTGGTCTCTAATCAAGCAGCAAATCATTCTCCAGTTTTGCTATCAAGGACCATTACTTTTAGGGAGTGCTTAATCTGAAAAAATGCATCTATTTGAAGCTGCATAGTGTCTGGTAAGATATACTGAAGACAGAGGAAATGAAATATGTGCCACACAATTTACCCTCTCTGTAGCGTTTTATGAGTAGCTTATTTGTGGAGAGAGAGTAAGTTGCTAGCTAGACAGGAGTTTTCATTTTCTATTTGTCTCGTGTTGAGTTATAACGAAGGTCACTCCTGCACTTCAATTATCTTGGAGTGCCATTTTTTGATAGGGGAATTTTCAACTTATATCTAAGGTGCCTCAAATATTTGCAAAAGGCTTCAGGGTACATGTGCCTTTTAATTTTAAGTATGTAGATAAAATTATTGTTATGTCTGCGCGTAATAGCATTTTCCCATGAAAGCCACGATAAAAACCTATGCAGTCTCAGTATCACACCATCCAAATGTGGCTGTCCTCCTACTGTACATGCTCCTAAAGGCAAAGCACCCCTTCCAGGTGATGGTGCCATTTGAACATTCCAGTTGTGTTGGTGCTTAGCCTCAGAATAATGACTTGGGACATCCTGAACCCAGGAGCTATATACACATACAAGGCAGAGAAATACGCAGCAATATCAAGGTTGACTTTCAGTTTTGCCCAAAACTAGCTCAGTGCTCTTTCATCTGATACAGTTTGCATCTTGTAAATCTCTTAAACCAAATAGTTGCAATGTTCAGAGAGCCCGCAGTAGCTGCTGGGACAGATGAGCCTGCAGCAGTTTTTGTAAATGAGCAGTGACATGAGAACGGAGATGGACACAGTATTTGTCTCATCTGAAAAATGACCATTTCTCTCTCAGAATGAGTTTTACTTTCAAAGACAGATTTGAGTAGTCAAAATAGGCCAAAACACCCTCATATGCTCTATGTGGCTTCCTGATGCTTTCTGTCGTAGGAAAACAGGATGGAGTATAGACATAACAGACCCAACAAAGCTTCATGATGGAACTTCCAAATTCCTGTTTTCAATAGTTGGGTGTTGTTAATCATATCATATATATAATCATATCATAATATCATATATTAGCATCACTATGTTAATAATAACGTTGTTAATCACTTGCTCCATAAGCAATGCCACTGAAATTCATGAGAGCACTATTAAAGTAGACTACTGTTTTGCAAGCATGCAAAGAGAACAAGAATACAATGGAGGAAACTACCATAGTCCTTTCTTGAACAAATCCCCTCTTCCTCATTCTTTCATTTTTTCTTCCACATTTTAGGGTAAGTATTTTACTATAAAGTGTTCCTAACTGTTTTCACAGTGAAAAAGATGCAGTTGCTATTTAATGGCTTGCATTAGTAACCATGCTTTGTTATACATAACATACAGATGATACAGAATTGCTTTGTAATGGCCATTCAAAATGTGATCTAGATAATGAAACACATGCTAGATGAATGTGCCTTAATATGCACTCTCTGCTGCCAGCCGCTCTGTCTGGTTGTGCCTGCTAATTCCAGGCAGTATGAGGAAATGCCTTTACTAAGTCCCCATCAGCTGTGCACTTACTTATAGAAAAAACACAGAGGAAAACGGGTTTTGTATATAGCTGAGTGCAGATAATCAAGAAAGCGTATTTTTCTTTCTCACATATTTGTTTCAATTAGAGTTTATTGAATCATCTTTGCAGCCCCAGAGAGAGCACAAGCAATCATCAGTGCGGCTCAGGAGGTAATTCAGGATGCCGTCTGGAATATTTGTCCTTTTTAATCACCTGCCACACACTGCTCTTCTAGGATGTTGTCACTCAGAGACTGAGGAACAAAAAAGAATACTAAAGTGAAAGGGTGTCTGTGTGAATGCAGCAATTCCCTGCATAAAAATGAGTCCCATTAATAGGAAAGCCCAACCTATCTCCATGCAATATTTCAAGTCCTTGTCTGTCTGTAACCTCAGAGGAATTTAATTCCCTTATATTATTTAAATTATACACTAGAGGCAGAGAAATTACAATGTACTGGCCATTTAAAATACCTTCCTTTAAATATATAATTAAAAGAGCTAGCAGCCCCTTCTAATAGCAATTTCATCTTGGGAATCTAAAAAATTTCTGAGCTTATTGGCATTTTAAAGTGTCATTTAGCCCTATGGACTTTGGTAAGGCATTTGCAGTCTCATTCAGCAATACACAAGCAGGTATTAACAGACAGGCATGCAAAATCAGAAAGTGAAATGACAGCAGACCAAGAAAAGGCATGAGTTGTAAAGGATTATATATAAAGTCCACACACTCCCTAATTCAAAATATTAATTACATTCAATGGCTATATACTTCCTAAAAGAAGTGTGTCCAGTGCCTGCTTGAAAATCCCAGGGCACTGAATCTTTCGGCCAGATTTTTATCTCAATTACCCGACTATAAATACAAAGCAGCTTGCTGGTCTCAAAGGTATTATTCCCCTTTATAGGTTGGAAGCAGTTCTGCCAGAGCAATATACCCTTTTAAAAGTCCCTTACTGAATTCAGTGCTATTTCAAACAAACTAACTGGAAATCAACTGTATGGCTAAGAACTTTCTCAGGTAAGTAGGAGTACCACTGGTAATGTACTCTTGCGTATTTCCTGCAATACTCCTTTCATTTTTTTTTCTACAGCAAGTGCCTATTTCTTTTATTCTACTGCTCTGTGCAAAATGCCACCTCTGAAACCCATGACAGTTCAACAATATATTAACCATATCCCATTACAGAGCTAGAAAATCATGAATGCTAAGACTTCAAAATTTCTCCTCAAAATAGCAGGGAAAAGAAATGTGTCCTGAAATGGTATAAAATATCCACACAAGAGTTTGATCCAAAAGAATCTTAAAAAGAAGAAAATCCACCATAGTCAAGAAGCCTAATACCTTTCGGTTTGTCCTTATATATGTATATGGGAGGAAAAAAAAAAAAAGCAGCATTTCCAGCAAGTACATTTATCATTTTGGGGTCATATACATTGTTTAATTTTATTTGAGGTAATCTTAAGCAAAAGGCTACACTCATATGGGATTCAAGTAGCCCCCAGAGAACAAGAAGAGCAGTACAGCTCCAGAGCAGAAGAACAGCACATGCATTTGAGAAGCAGATGACCTGATTTCAAATCTGCTCTGTCCCTGGAGAGCTCTGTAGCATCCAGAGGATGGATGTGATTTATTTACTTGTATATTTCTACTCTCAGGAAGCAAACGCCAAGCATGGACCATTCCCAGTATTTCTGAAGTGCTTCCTTCAGTGTTTACTAAGGGATGAATGCACATTGCAGGAGCAGCATGATTCAAAGGTCAATCGACCAAGAGACACAAACCCATTGCAGAGCAGGACTCATGGAACTAGCTGCTTTCCAGCTGATACGGCACTACTCACTGTGCTATGCTGCTGGAAACACGAACCCAACGTACAAAATGAAAAGTGAGCACACAAATTTACTGGTAAAAAACAACCTGAGTACCAAATACAGTAGGAAGAAAACAGATTTTAATCCGTCTTTTTCATGCCTAAAGCTGAAACAAAATAATAATGCAATTAACTGACTTTAGAAGGAGAAAAATGTGCTCTAGTTCATTGTGCCAGTAAAATAAGTATAAAGCCTCTGCACCTCCTATTTCAATGTTAAAATCTGTTTTGTTGATTGATATGATCTGAGATCTGAATTAAACAATATGTAATCATTAATTCACTTCTAAATGTTTAATGTCCTTTATTTCATTTCTAAATGTTTAAACAATTTTTTATTTGTCAGTGTTATATAATGCAGTGTTAAAGGCCTGTTTAGTAGTTTTTAAAATTCAAATAAAACCCTTTTTGTTCTGTTCCTAATATTGACGCACAGATAATTCATCTGTATATTGCAGAATCAACGTGAAGTGAACTGGATTTTAATTCCTCACTTTTAAGATATTAGAATCTAGATATGCATGTTTTACACTTAAAACACCGTTCTATACTCAACGGGGTGGTTCATTTTTTGTTAGCCTTGGCTATTTTCAGGTTCACAGAGGTAAAGATTAGGGAGCGATAACTGCAAATAAGACATAAGCTAGTACTCAAGCTTTTCACTTAATGAGCATAAATGCAATATCTTTCTAACAAATCATTGTTAGAAATGGTAATAAAGATATTGCTATTTAGAATTGGTAATAAAGATACAAAACATTGATTTCACCATTAGACGGAAAGGACTATAGTGACTTCTGAGTTACATATGTCATCAGGAAAATCCACCTTGCTCTGCATGTTGAAGAGTATTGGACATCCATGTCTTGGAGCATTCATAAACGAAGGGATGGAGTGCTGCAACACATATATCCTCGTACAGCTCTACAATTACCCGAAAGGAGATTATAGCGAGGCAAGGGCATTCTCTTCTCCTGAATAACTATCAATAGGACAAGAAGAAGTGGCCTCAAGTCGTACCAGGGAGGTTCAGGTTAAACCTTAGAAAAACTTTCTGCACAAAGCAGAGGTGAAGCCTTGACACGTGCTACCCATGGAAGTGATGGAGTCACCGTCCCTGGCAGCGTTCAAAAAATATGTACATGAGGTATTTAGAGACATGGTTTAGCAGGCAAAGGGTGATGAGGGATTGGACTTGACTATCTCAAAGATCTTTTCCAATCATAATGACTTTATGATTCTATGCCTGACTACAGTAGAGAGAGGCTTAGATGTCTCCTTTCCACAAAAGGGACTCTTGCTTTTAAGGAACTCCCAGGGGATCCCTGGGATGTTGCTGAGGCTTCACCTCTAAATTTAGATGCTTAGCTGAGGCACTCGTTTCCTCAGCCTCCTCAATGTGCTGTGGAGAGATGGAGCACATCTGAGATAAGAATTGCCTTGGGAGGCGCCTGACTCTTGCAGCTGGCTGCAAAGAGAAGATCAGCTTTTTTATGTCTGGTAATGAGGTTGATTCCAGTCCCTTATTTTTTTTTTAATTAGAAATACAAGCATTTTACATAATTGCAAAAATTGGGGGAGAGATCTACGTACAATTATGCATATAAGTATGTATCAGCTCATAGAAAAGTAAAACCTATCCTCAAAATAAATGAGGAGGCCCTACTTCGAAACATTAAAGAAATTAGCACTGGTATGAGAAACATGAAGGATCTGTTTCCAGAAATGAATCACCAGCCTTTTAAAATCTGAAAGTCTCAACAAATATTTTGAAGGAACCCAAACATTCGTAGCAACATTTCCTATGAAGGTAACGCAAAGTTCCCTGCTAATTCTTTTACTGCATGCCTTGAGAAACAAGCTCCTTTCCCCAGCTTTGCTCTGTAACAACATAGGAAAAGCTCATGATGCAGCAATGTTGTTTTCCCTGGAGCACACTACGCGTCCAGCACTCCCTGCTCCTCTAACTCTCCAAGACTGCTGATTTATAAATTACAGAGGTTTAGACAGAGAAACCCAGCTATGCTATGTTGAGGGAAATTTCCTTTCCTTTTGGCAAAACTCAAGTAACAGGCTTGCAGATCTACACCCATGTAACTCAAGCTAAACTCTTCATAGTCCAGGAATTTGGAATCTACATAATCAAGCTGTGCTTTGAGCTCTGACAGAGAAGCTAGTGCACGAACCCATGACTGGCTGAGATTTCAGTTTAGCTTTCATATTACCAAACTTAAACAAACTTGGAAAAAAAAAGCAAGGAGAAAAAAATCCGTTTTTTTTCCTCCCAAGAGCACAAATCTCAGCAGAGTACAGCTAGTAAAGATCAGACATGAATGACTACAGGGACGGTCTTGCATTCTTCTCACAGTTACAAATGAGTAAGTCTCAAATACTTTTGGGGCTGTACTTGGATAAAGCGCCAAGAGGGTAAATGTTTATTTAAGCCTATGTCAAACAATTTGAATTTTTTCAGTATACAAAACCAAGCTCAAATGTCATGAGTAAGTGAAGACTGGGACATTATGATATTTCCTTCTCTGCTGAAATGGAGTGTTGTTTTATAAATGCAATTTGGGTGTTGATTAAATGTGGGCATAAATTCAGGTGCATTCTTTAGTTGCATGGATACTTCCACTCCCTGAGGTTAAAATCCATCTCTGTAAAAAATATATTACCCCTCCTCTCTAACAAAAAAGGAAAAGAAAGAGAAAAAAAAACAGGATGCCACAAACTCTAGCTGTTACCACCGGGGGAAGGGCTGCCTTTCAGCAGGATGGACATTCACATGGCTGGAAGGGCTCTACCTGGTAACAGAGGTTTCTGAGAGGTGAAGAGGCACTCGAGAGAACCTCATCTAGCAAGCGCGACACCTGGGATTGCAGAGCAATGTCTGAGAGGCAGGAGGAACGTGAGGAAGGTGTTGGGAAGAAGCAGTGAGCTCTGGCCGCTGGACAGACGCTGCTGAGTGCAGGGGAGCTAGCAGCCAACCCTCAAAAAATCCAAAGGCAGCCCAGCAAAGCAGGAGGGCTTCATGCAGGACAGGAACTAAGCACTGGCACAGGCTGCCCAGGGAAGTGGTGGAGTCACCGTCCCTGGCAGTGCTCAGGAAACGTGTACATGAGGCGCTTAGGGACATGGTTTAGCAGGTGTGGTGTTAATAGGTTTATAGTTGGACTTGATGATCCTGAAGTCTTTTCCAATCATAATGATTCTATGATTCTGTGATTCTGTGGAAAGAGGGTTAAAAGCAAGTGTGTGAGTGTTTCCTGCTCTTGCCTAAGCACCAGTATAATATGCAGATATGCAGAGTTTGCTGAATGTCTGTAAAACCTGCTGCTTGTTCCCACGTTCTCTGCAGTAAGGACGCTCCATTAAGGATTATTGACAATTATACCAAAGTACCCTAATGTAGCAAGTGTCTTTTCTTCTCCCGTGCAGCAATACAGCTGCACTACTTCATGTTTCTTATCCTCCACCCTCTGTATCTTGCTCAAATGCTTTCTGTTTCCAAGAAAAATCTTGGAAATCAGCAGAACACTTGCATTTGGGCTGCTGTGCCCTTCTACTTTGATTACCTGAATGACAATCGATAATTATGAAGTTGTAAATTAAACTTTCAGAATTTTAATGCCTATAGAGAAAAAATGCTTCACTTTATAAGACTCCTTCATAAATTAACCTAATGCCAACTCTGGAATTTTCTTACAAAAAGAGAAAAAAATCTTTTCCTTTCATCAAGCAGAATCTTTCATCAAAACTACAAAGCTGCTTAACCATTTCCCAACAAAAAGACAAAAGTTTTTCCCAGTTAATATTCTTCCAATTAAGGACTCAGACAGGAATAGTTCTATGAGTAATGTACTTGTCAAATAAAGCATTTAAACATCCTATCACAATCGTATCTGTAAAGAGTACGTATCCACTGCACGTCAGATCAGATTCAAGAGGGAGTTCACCTTCCCATTCACCATGTTTAGGGCCACGTTTAACAAAGGAATGATCCCGTCTCCTTCCAGAAAGTAAGTACAATCTTTTCTAAAGCATCATTTGGTCAAACACTCCAATTCCTGTTTAAACAGCTTATTTATTAGTAAGTTTTGATAAGATGGCAAACTCAGAAATGGAAATATGCTTTGCATCCACCAAACAGGTAGCAGTTAGCTATAGCCTTAACAAATTGCTGTATTCATATGCTGAAGACTTTCTTCCTCACACTACAGCACTGTGAATTGCACTTTGTTATCACCAACTTTTCACTACATTACTGTTCTTGGCATTAGACTGCATAATCTTTATGGCAGAGATTTCTCTTATTGACCTATGAAGTACCTGCTCCTTGGCACTGATAAGAGGGATGCACAATGACTTGTGCTGAGATCCTCTGAAAGGTGTCAAGAGAAGCAAAAGTGCATTCACGTGTAACAAGAAAGTTGCTTTGAGCGACACCCAAGTTTGCTATCAAGCCAAAATAATAAACAGGGACATTCTGGTTTTATGCCACAGTAATTAAAGACCAATAAATTTCGCAACCATTCAATGGTAAAAGCAAATAAATTTAGAGTTGCTTATGTGCAAACTCACTCCTACCTGAGAAGAGCAGACACTGCATCAATGAAATGATGCAGGCAGATTCCACAGCTTGAGCTCCTGAGCAACACCAAACCCTGCACCCTCATTCCTCACTGTGGAGGACAGGGATTAGACCACAACCTGGGATTAGAAGTAAAGTCTTATTAAAAGAAAACAAATAAACAAATAAAAAGTAGGACAAGTAACAGGACAAGAGTTTTGGTGTCATCACCATCTACACATCTTCTCCCTAATGCAACTTCCTTTTAATGCCTCTTTGGTTCCCTTTACTGTATTGCACAGAATTGTCTGATTGTCTTTACTCTTCAAGTTCCTAGCAAGTTATTTTTGATGTAGTTTTAAGACAGGAATGATAGTCCTGAGCTGCCAATGTGCTCACAGTGACAGCAAAGAAACATCCTGAGCAGAAATGAGCACTGAGGGTGAGAGGCAAAGCAATTGGTGTTTGCAAGAGGTTCTTTACTCAAGCTACAAAAATGAGAGTAATGTGCCATCTGTGTCAGCTCAGAGTGCACTCACTGTGTATGACTTCTCAATGATATTAAATGGATGAGATATTTTTAGTTTACACATTTCCTCTTTCTGTAATGGTTCAGAAAATCCACTGCAGTCTTAGGAAAGTTATTTTGCTGCAGTATAATTTAACAGCAATCCAGTTAGCATTGCTACAATGAGCTACAGTGGGACCGACACAAACAATAATACCACCATTTGACAATCAGAATAATTTTCATCATGCCCTTGACAAGTCCACAGTAAGTTCATCAATGTATTCGAACCTACAGTTTGGAGACAAAAATGCCGTATCTCAGGTTTTGTATGCACAAGTACCAGTCACTTTTACAGTACGACCATCTGTTTTTCCACATACAGGCATTACAACTTCCAGAAGCCCACTAAAACACTAAGCCATTAAGTTTCTCGTAGCTTTAGACCATCTGCTGCTTCATTCCAAAGGTTTCCCTTTCCACCTTATAATTTTTTTTCCTCTAACCAAGGATCAGATTTTTTTAAAAAAAAATCCTCCTATGGATTTTTCATGTGGAACATGCATCTTTCAACACATGGTTCAAGTTTATGGGTGCAATTATATAAGCCTAAAAAAATATTATTGGACAAATTGTGATTAAATTAAACATTTCACAATTGCACATAAAGGTAATGTGACACATGATGCTTCTGGGAACGCATGCAGAGGCTCAAAACAGCACTATAGAAGATTCACAGGAAATTTATCAACGAAGAGTTCTCCTATTCATTCCTTTAGCAACAATCTATCTTAAAGGAGAGCATAAAAATGTGTAGGCCCCATGGCATCTTGAGAGAAACAACAGCTTTTTTATATATACTTACTATTTAGATCCCTAGTGATAAATATCTTATGGATTATCATTTTTTATGCCTGAGTTCATTGTACTCTCCCACTGAGAAAATATTCTGTCAATCAACAGAGGTCCTGTTTCCGCTTTGTCTTATGCCAATTTTCTTCCACAGTGCCAAATCCAGAGCTAACAAATTATAGAAAGGAGAACAGATGGGCACGCAACTGCCCAGAGCTATGGAGATGCTGAAAGCTATTTTTAACTTAAAAAAAAAAAAAAAGGTTTATACAGAGGATTTCAGGCCCTGACGCATAGAAAAGTTGGGACAGCCACAATGAAATCCTTCAAACATAATTTGCACCTGCAATTAAGATGGTAACTTCTAGGGTGGCTCAAATTAACTCTAACATAAATATAACAGAAGAGCAGGGAGTAAGTGTCCTACTGAGTCCCCAGAAATCTTGCATGTAAAAACACCAGCTGGATCCTGAGTCTCCCGCTGAATACTTGAACAAAGCAGCATCACTGCTGGCTAGGCAGCACCCAGCATGGCCACATCCTCCTTTCAGCCTTGTTTCTTATCTGGAGCTTGGGATTCTCTAAATCCCATGCTAAATCTCAGTAATACATTAGCTTCAGGGAGCACAGGCACTTAGGAGACACGAATACCCAAAGTCTCACTCAACTACAAGCCAATTTTGCTCTAGCGGACATCAGCCTGAAAGCAGTTTACCCAATCATTGGCTCTGATATATTTTTCATGGTATGAATGTTGCTTGCTTGAGGAGGTATTAAATGTATTCCTATTTTCAGTGCTTGGTTTTTAACACCATCTCAGCCTCTTGAAGCAGCAGCAGCTTCCTCACAAGCAAACTGTGTAAATGATAGATTAAGATTCAAAGAACCTGAAAACAAGAATTATTTGCTACCAAGGCACAAATCAAACAGTTGGGAAGGGCAAAAAGGGAGATAAACACATAAAGTATATTACTGAGCACAGAAAGCATGCAAGAAAAATAAAAAATTCATAGGAAGAAAAGTTTTCAGTATTCAGTGAAGTAACATTTTCTGCGCACCAAAGATTTATGTCAAATAAAGATACGCATAAAAAATATTGTTTGTATAAACCAGATCTGCAACAAAAATGGCACTTCTGTGTCTGGATAGGCAATGCATTAAGGATTAGTTGCAACCTTATAAACTTAGAAGCTTCTCCGAATGCATTAATTCTCATCAGTATTGCAACAAAGATAATTAAAACTGGTGAGAGTTTTTGTATATGTTCATTGACTTTTTATTCAAGATTATATTGCTAGACCCATTTTTCTCTAGTGCCAGAAATATATCAACACTTTAAAAAAGAAAGGCTGTAAAAAACAGTAACACCCCCAACACAGCTAATTTAACACCTCCTTTGCTAAATTGATTGGAAAACCGAACAACTTTCAACCTAGGCAATATAACTTCTCTAGTCAGTCTTACTGCTCATTAATAAGCAGCAAGTGAACGGGTAATAAGGGCCATTGCAGAGTAGGCTGCCTTTAGGGGCAGAGCTGGATGCAGATGGGCGCTCTGCCCAAGGTTGGGCCGCCCGTGCATGGCCCTTTGCCACCCTCCCAGGCATCACACGTCTTGCAAAGGGGCACGAGGCCCTGGAAACGCCTGCCAGCCTGGCAGAGCGTGCGCATCAGGGCACTGAGGGCAGTTTCATGCCCAATGAAGCAGAGTTGCATCCAGGCTACTGCCAAAGGAGATGGTCGCTCTCTTCCCTACAGACCCTTTTTTCCTTTTCCAGCCCTGCCTTTTTTTTTTGTATCCATTAGCATAATCATCCCAATCTCAGATTTAGATGGGCTAAAAAATAATCCTTTTTCTCCTTTTTTGTTTTATGGCACTGCTTTTCAGATAGATTATCACTACAGGCAGCTCTGTTACTGATGCCAGTATCTCACAGGGATGTGATAACCCAGTTATCAGCTACTTATTCTAAGAATAAAAAGCATGAAGAAATAAATGCAAGGCATTACTCGCTACCACAAGCATGAAACTGTTTCCTCTAGCCACATCAGAATAGGAAGTGTTTCCATTTGAAAATGTGTTAGCTAATTTGTTTTAACTAATGTGATTTTAAGCCTCACTTGACGTAAGTGTGGCTTCCCTAGTGGTCTAGCCACAAGCAAGCTACCTGTTTTTAAATAAAGCTTGTCCTCACTTGTCTCCTATGTTTCTCAAGTCTTCCTGATTTGCACATGCAAATCTGACTGACAGGCTGAGCACACAAATCCAGTATTCACTTTAGGAGAAGATAAACAGAATTTGCCAGCTCTCGGATGCCTCCAGACTGCATCTCACCATCGGGCTCAGGCTGAAGCACGACTACTGAGAAGAGTCTCATAAACAAATGCTGCAAAGTCTCGACAGAGGCTAAATGTAGTATATTTGGGTCAAATTACCTTTTCTAAGTGGAATTTCCTAAATGAGCTAAGTTTCAGATCCATTTGCTGCCCCAAGATTCCTGCATGCCACCCAAGCTTTCTCCTCACACTCTCCCAACAGAGATTCAACACTATGGGATCATTTAGTGAATTGTCCCCAAAGGCCCTTGCACTGTTGAGGCATCAAGTCTCTAGAGTCCTTATGCTATTCTACCAGGTAGCTTCCCTCAATCAGTAAAAAAAAAAATGCAGAAAAAGCCAAAAATCATAATTCTGAGCTTATCTGGGAGAGGACTGCATGTTGGGAAACACCGAGGGGACAACATGGATGTTGTTCCCACAGTGTCAGTGGGAATAGCCCTGCCTGATTTCAGCAGAAGATGTGGGCTTCCTGCCCCACAAAGGCAGCAGACACGGATGTCGGGCATCTCGAGGTGAGGAGACGTCCTTGTCTCTCTCCATCCTCACATGAAAGGGCCACAGAACTGAAGGCGATTTGTCTTCTTTGCAATGCACAGATGTTGCCTGACAAATCTAGCAACAAAACTTTCATAAATTCTAATGGGCTTTTCTGTAAAGCGTCGCTCTCAAAGGCTATAGAGAAAGGCTAAATGAGTCCCAGTCTCCATTCACAGCGCCTGAAAACATTCTCTGATTGTGCATAAAACCTGTCTTTATCACCCTCCTCCTCCATCAAAATGAAACCCTATGGCCTTCTACCACAGCTGATGATGGCTTTATATGTCATGGCGAGAGGAGGAGGAAGGGGAGGAGAAGGGGAAGAAAAAGAAAAAATGCCACCAAAAGGAAAGCTTGAAGACTACCAGCTGCATGTTCTTTAATTTCCATTAAGATGGGAACATTTGCGTGCCAGTCTTGCAGAGGCATAGTATTGGTTGCAAAGTCTGCTTAATGTAAATAAAAAAAAAATTAAAACTTTTATTTCAGCTGCCGTCATATAAAACTCAGTCTGCACCTAACAGCAAGGTGTGAAAGAGGAAGGGCTGTTCTTCAGTTCTATGTTTGATAGCTCTCACCAGCCCTGATCAGGCATAAGGCAAGTACCAGGAGGAGAGGGCTGAGCTCTGGAGACCTGCCAGCCTCCATGCCCAGTCATCCCTCCCCTCCTGGGCACTGCTCTTCTCTAGCTGCAATTGCACAATGGGTGAAATCTGACTGCATTTTGATGCCACCTGTTGTAAAGTCCAAGAACAATATGTACCAAGACTAGCAGCTGCTTCTTTCATGTGCTCATTTTTAATATTGTGAAGCCAGAACTCCCAGAGTATTAAAACAGGCTCATTTTAAAACAAAACATAAAGCCATTGCTGCAATGCAATTTAACAGAAACCACAGAAGCACATGACCCACTCTTCGCTTGTTGCTACATAAAGATGATCTTGTCGACATTTACAAAGGGCCCCATTTGAACAGTCCCCTCCAAAAAACAGGGAGAACAGGTAGGACTTGGCACATCTAATCTTTTTTAGCAAAAAAAAGCAAGGTGCTCCAATTACTTTAATGCTGTCTTGGACTTTCTGTAGATTCTTCACTCCTTGAATAATAGTAAGGACAAAATCTGTCCTCCAACCATCACCTGAAGTTTCCACTGAAGTAAGTACTTCACCGTCTTCCTTTTTCCCTGTGGTGGAGCATGCCTGAACAAAACAAGCATGTATTATGCTAATAGTGCCTCTTCTCCCTCCTGAAAATATTCTTTGCTGTTTATAAATTATGGTAGTAAATAACTTCTCCCAATCATTTTCTGAAAATACTCCACAGAAGAGAGTTGAAATCTATCAGCAAAAGAGACGTGAGAAGACTCCCCAATGAAAAACTGATAGCAGTAACAGCATCTTGCAGAGCCCTCATTATCACTTAGAGCCCCTTTAACATTTACTGTGACATTGAACACAGTGCCATCAGTCTGAGCTGCAGCACAAAGATCAGTTCAAAGGTTAGGTCAGCCCATTTAACTCCCACACAAAGGCTCCAACATAAAACCCTACCCTGATTATTTATAGCGTAAATCAAGGCACTGTCCAGAAAGACCAGGCCATCCCCAGCCTGCCTCAATGGGCCTTATCAAAAGCTTGTTGTCTTGCCTTATGTCAGTCCTGCCGTTGCTGCAACAATCATGCAAATCAGCAGCGAGACATGCAGACATATTCGTAATTTATGTACCAAGAGTTAACCCAACTCCTCTGCTGAAAACTATGGAAGAACTCTAGTGTAGCCAAATAAAATCCAAAGATGTCCAGAGAGAAACATTGCAATGTTGTGAAACACAATGAAATGCTGTCAAGACAAATTTTAACTAAGAATCAAACTTAAAATGGTGCTTTATCAGGACATGGATTGAATTCATTCCACAATATCCTATCACTTAAACTATTTATACTACCCATTTCTGTAATTTAAATCTTTTTTTTTACAAGGAGTTAAGAAATCTTATCCCTCATTTTAACAGGAACTCTACATTTTTATGGAGGAAGGCACCTATTTGTCATTTTTATTAGTGTCTGTCACAGACTCTATTCAAGTTTGAGATTATATAAGAGGGAAAAATCCTATATTGGTAATGGGCTGGCTGGACAACATGATACAATGCTTAAGCTGGGAATAGTTTTCAGCTATAGCTGTTCTTTGAGAAAAAAAGAAGACTCAGCATCACATAAATGTTTCATGAATTTGTATCAAATTTGCTGAATTGTTAGCTTCAGACAAAAGAAATCACTGACAAATGGAAAGGCTTCATTTTGATATTTTGAAAATGAAAGGTTTTGATTTTCTCATTTGAAGTTACTTCCATATACAAATTTCCCTTATTTCTAAGAATATTTAAATTTGTTTGAAACCAAAATAAAACCCTTCATTTCATGTCAACAAAATGTTTCACTCAGCCCAAAGCATTCTAGAGACTCTGGGGTGGAGTGGGCATTATCTTTCAATTCATTGAGAATTTCAGCTAGTTCCATCTCAATTGGTTATGAATGTTCTTCTTTTTTTTTTTTTTTCCATTATAGACACTGGTAATCGGAAACGTCTGCATCCTCTGTTCATTGGGTATTTTTCAAACTCAGCATTTTGTATTCTATGCAATAGGTTTGGTACAGGGAAGATCTACTCAGCAGTTTAGATACTTTTTACTGATAAGTAAAAAACGTGATGCCTACAGAAATATCAAGAAGATAGTTAATTACATTTTTTCCAATTTATAATAGCTTCCCTTACTCAAAAGTCCAGAGGCTTAATCTTAAAATATTATTTTAAGTTTGTTAGTGGGATTCAAACAGCCCTTAAAATTACCCAACTTGGCAGCGGTAGCAGCTGTGGCAGTACCACATGAATTGACCTTTCAGCATCATTCTGACTCTGAAGATCACACTCATCTCACCCACCCATAAAAAGTAGGCATCTGGCTTTTATGATAGCCAAGGGACTGCCTCTCAAGGCAATGTAGAACAATTAATCTTATCCTGGATGGGTGTCCCAAACAAAGGAGGCAAATAGCCCTTTGGAAATGTCTATCACTAGCTAGAGACTATGGAGAGCATGTAGGCCACTGCGTCCCTGAGTAGATAGCCCAGTTTTTAAGCGCATCTGACTCTGGCAGACAGGGCAGAACCAGAGCTCAGGTAATACATCGGGATGAGCTGAGCCTGCTGTGTACTTTGTCAGCTCACTGCAATGTCCTTGGGCTTTCCCGGAGAGGCAGTTCCAATTTCATGGTCAAGTGAACATCCTCGAGTAGGATCAAACCACAGTCTGTAAGGTCCTGGATAATAGGGGCCTTTTCCTCCTTTCACTAGCTGTGTTATAAACACCAGCAGTATGCAAGAAAGAAAAGACAGCAATAAGTAATGTGTTTGTGTCTGACTCTAAATGCCTGGGACCCAAAAGCAGTTCCCTGTTCAGCAGAAGGACCACAGTGAACAGTATATACCTGAGGGGCAGATGTCCATACAGCTATTGCTTGTTTTTCCTCTTAGTGACCTAGGAGCTTTTAAAAGCAACTTATTGAAGTCTGTGAGTCCTTAAATGACACTCTGTCCATGCTGCATGCTCCACATTCCCAGTGCATGTCTGCTGGCCAGCCAGCTCTCCCCCTGTCCCAGAGCCTGGCCAAGAAATCTGAGAGGACTTGCGTAGAACTGGTGTTTCTTTCACAAGGAAACAAGACAGAACCAACAAAAAGAACGATGCTTAAGCTGCCCTGTAGCTACATGTTCTCCAAAAAGTCCCCAGGCTTGCTCACCTCTGCCTCTAGCTTTGGTGACAGTCTGCTGCCTGCATACTTTTGCATGCCTCCCTGAGCAAAGCACACTTCATCTGGGGCAGTGCTCCCAGATGTCCCACACCTTTCTCTGCTGCAGCGCACCTAGCCACTGTAGCAGCCCACCTAGCTACCTGGCTTCCCTAAGGGTCCTTTAATGCTTAGCATCACTTCTGGCCCCTCATCAGGCAAGGAAGAGTAATCGTCATTAGGCAGGCTGGAACCAGGCAAGGATAGTCCATATTTCATATGCTAGGAATCAGCATTTTCCTCGTGTCTCCCCAAGGACTCCAGACATTTTTGATTGTAAGTCCTGATGGCTGTTGTTTTAGCTCCTGTTAGTTTCCCCTTAGAGTTGCCCTAGATTTAATCATTGGAACAAGGTAGAATAGTATTACAGAGTTCATCTGAAGTGCACATTATTATTTTAAAAAACAAAAGCAAAAACATATTACGTTTACTACTCTCACAGAAAGCACTTCTGGGCGCATTCCCATTTGCTGGAAGAATAAAGGAGAAAATGGTTAGTCTAAAGCCAAAGACAAAGCACAAAACTGTTCTTGTGTAAATAAAAATCTTCCTAATATATCACTTAATAGAGGAATTTTGGTTTGTGTCAAATTAAAATAAAGGACTATTACACCAGAAAATATCTTCAAAGCTTTCTCTAACTTTACTGTTTTATTGTAGATTTTTTTTGTGTTTAAGTATTATTTTTTTCTGTCCTATTACTTTAGAGCACATTCAGAAGTCTGCATTAGTATTGTATCATATCATTTTTTCTGCACCAAAATTGTGCTGTCACACATCCAGCATAATGACTTCACTTTAAGATCAAGCAAGAATAACTAAAATGTAGGTATGTGAAAAGACCTTATCTAAGTGCTATCTTCTACAAGTTAAACATACATCCTGGACCATAAAAATATGGCATATTCCATAAGTTTATTATGATGATAGAATTTCCTTTCAAGAACCTACCTCAAAAATAAGTTTTGTTTATTAAGCAATTTGCTGAAAAAATCATTTTATGTTCTGTACTTTCCATACACGAGGGGCAGTGTGTCAGAGAGGGAGAGCTACACAGATTGGAGGGATCTCTTTCAGGGCTAATTTGAAGATACCAGAACTCCAGTGGTTATTACAGAAGCCATTATCTCTACTTAGGCATCTAAGTAAGAACCAAATCTAAAATGCTAGTGTCTAATTTAGACTGAATCTCCACTCTGTCTCTTCTGGTGATATGGATGATTTACCGGTTTTAAAACATACTTGCCAGATAATTAATGCACTGGCAGCGCTTTAGTGCCTTTCTCAAGCTCAGTTAATTTTCCACATGTTCGTATTCCAGCCATAAAATCACCTTTTAGTGGAGTTCAAAATATTGCATGAAAGAAAGAAAAAAACACCCCCAAAAGATTTATTATTCATGTCTAACTGTGACTGCATGAGCATGAAATTAGCAGTAGCACAAGTAGAGTCATTCTGACTTGTCAGTTGTCAGGTAACGCTTGTCATATTTTAGATCACAGATACTGGCTCCATGTCCATTTTCCTCACAGGTTAAATGCCTTCAAACTGCTAGATGGTGAAGAGGAATGACACATGTCTGCCCTGGTCTCCTCAGAGTCACCTACAACTGTTATGCTGACATTTCACAACTGTCCTCATTACTATCACTGCGTGAAGCACAAATGAGAGAGCTCCACATGAAACTCTCCATTTCTGAGACCTCAAGGCTCATCAACACACTATCCCCTTTGAAATAAAATAGAATGCCTTGAAAATACATAAAGAGAAATCACGTATGGAGGGAAATTACTGAAATGATATGTCAATATGTGAAATACTTTTCCAGCCCACTCATTTGTACAGCTTGAAAGTTACTCTTCCTGATAAGATACATTAGATTGTGAAGGTAATTCTTTCTGTAATTACTTTAGCAATACACAAGTAAATGACATTACAATTGAATTTTGGGCAGAAAATCCTCTTGAGTATTGGAAGAACATGGATTTATATGAGAGGAAGGCAAATGACAGTCTACAATGTCTACAATGACAGGAAGGCAAAATACCAAGAAGAGGAAGGAAAATTAACGAAGAAAAAACAACTCAAAGTACATGTGTTTAAAATGTGGGTTTTAGATTAATGAGAGCTACTTGAAGTAAATCACATTTCTTTAAATGTCTAACTTAAATGAACAATTAATATAACTAAAGTCTTATATCAACGTCTAGAAACTGTCGCAGAACAGCAGAGTCTCAAAATTGAACTCTAATGCCTCCAAACCAGAAGATGATTAAAAATATTAAAAATCTCACAATGATGGTTTCTTTAATCAAGACTTGAAGAGGCCAAGGTTAGCAATAGCGCAAACCAAGAATGGCAGGAGTGTAATAGACAATATTCTTCTCAAATAAGGCACAGCTGGGGACAGACGGGTTAGAAAGAGAAAGTCAGAGACAAACCTTGCTGTCTGCAAAGCCATATTAGGAAGGAGGAGGCCTCAGTGCCAATGCTGGCTCTGCATGATTTCCTGCAGACTAGGAAGAGATTCAGTAGATAAAAATTTATCTTCTGACAATTCTTCTAACAAGGAAGCCAAGGAGAGACACACACTACCAATGATGCAAGATGTTAAATTACTTCGGTAGTTAATAGATTTTTATTGATGTTCTGATACTGCTTATTACAAAATACAGCAAATACTATTGAAGTTTCTGTGTTACCTTACTGGACAGGGGAGGTAATTTCCCTCTAAGCTATGAAAAGCAATGGTGCAGCCACAAAGCAGAGGTAACTATAGAATCACACAATCACAGAATGGTTGCGGTTGGAAGGGACCTCTAGAGATCATCTAGTCCAACCCCTCTGCTCCATCTGGGAAACCCAGAACATGGGGCACAGGGTGGCATCCAGGCAGGTTTGGAAGACCTCCAGAGAAGGAGCCTCCACAGCCTCCCTGGGCAGCCTGTTCCACCAGTTTTGCACCAGCTTTGTTAGTCATCTAGACTGCTCTGTTAGTTTGCCCTAATGTCCTCTTTGTCACCACTGAGTGAGAAAGTACTTCACCATCTTCACCTGATTGCAAATAATCTTGCTTTTTTCCAAATACTGCACATAAATGCTTATTGGCAATTTCTCTTTTCTGCATTATTAACAATTCTACCAACACCATCAAGTAATGCCTTGTACTATTGTTAGGGTATCTTTTCTTTCTATCATACTTAAATAAGCTTTACTGTCCCCAGATATGCTAGTCATTGATTTTTCCTTGATGGCTTTAGCTTGCCTCATCAATTTTCTACACTTCGTAACTTCTAACTTACACCAATTGCCAACTCTAACTCTCTTTATCATTTGCTATAATACTGCTTTTTCATTTTTAATTACTGCCTTCCTTATAATCCTGATACAAAAGGGGCTGCCAATACTATTCCACTCCGTAAATTAATCTGTTTCTGATTATCTAATAAAATCCCCTCTAAAACTCTTATTTGCACTTTTATCACAGAATCACAGAATCTTCAAGGTTGGAAGGGACCTCTGGAGATCATCTAGTCCAACCTTCCTGCTCCAGCAGGCACCTAGAGCAGGTGGCACAGGGCGGCATCCAGGCGGGTTTT
>JAUBOD010000537.1:1430957-1477696 GCA_032353885.1 Nothura maculosa
GCACTGCAGATGGCGAGTGAAGAGTGGACAAGCTGCGTGCGTTATTCTCTAATGCCGGGGCTGGTTTTCCACCAAAAAGCATATTCACAGTCTCCAGATTCAAGGAAAACTGGGACTATGAATCACAAGCACTGGATGCCCCTCAGACATCATGAATGTCTTCAAGTCACAATTCCTGCATGTACTGCTCTGAAGCAATTGCCCAGCGCAAAATTTTTGGAAAAATCTATATCAGCTAGTTTCAGTCTTTCCTAAAATGACTATACTACAGAAATACTAACAAAGAAACAGATGCAAGATTTTCTGTGACTTATCTGCAAGGCAATTATTTATAAAACTCTTTGATTCATTTTGTGCCAAGCCTAAATTAGTCCTTTGGTTTGACAGTAGAAATATTTAAGTAGCATTGTACAGTGCAACCAATGGAGTGCACTAGGCCTTTTGCTCTACAGACTATTTTTGAAAGTGTGAAGCAATTTCACTCCCTTTCAGCAGAAAATTAGTTTTCTAAAAGAAACCTCCTTTGCTAGGGACTGTTCATGTTGCACGATCTTAGAGCTAGCTGCTTTACCTCAATCTGAATGCTTTGAGGGAACAGGCAAAGGGAGCCTCAGATGTTGCCGTGAACACTATAAAGCAAGCTCTTCTCCCCTCTGCCCTCTTCCACAAGAAAATAGAACTAAATACAGTGAGTTCCTAAAGATTAACAGGCCCCAGGCTTGGTTATTTTGCTTGTCAGAAACATTTTTTGCTATCCCTGCTGGTTGCAGTGCACACCAGGAGTGCAGGGGCAGCTGGCGTCTTGTAGCATGGTCCTACCTCCTCTAATTGCTGCCCCATCAGCTACAGGACTGACGGGCAGGTGATGGGGCTGTTTAGGCTGTGCATGTCACCAATTCTTGCTCAAAGTGTTTGGGAGGGCCCTATTTGGAGCCTGGTATTTTTTTCTCCTCCCTTCCACCCAAACACTAATTGCTCTCTCTTCTTAATGAAAGTCAGCTAAGTAAAATATTTTAATTTAAGCTGTCAGCCAAAAGCAACGGAATAGCTAGAAGGGCTGACACTGCTTCTTTTCTGCTTGTTGACTAAAGCTACCTTGCAGGGTGTGTTGTGGCTTGAATGAGGAAGGAAGAACTTGGTCAGAATAATTAACAAGCAGGAATTAACTGCAACAAATTTTATGAGAGAGTGAAATTTTTAAAAAACGTTGCTTATTTGCAGATGCTAAGGTGCATGAGGCTTCTTTGTATTAAAGAAGGGGCAAGGGGGTTTTTTTCTGTAAGTTTTGTTAATGAGTTCTGAATTGTTTTCTGGGGAACACTCCTTTCCTAAAATATGATGTCAAGCAAATGTGTATGCTGTAGAACCAGCCATAGCTGGGAGCCTGATGGACTAGGAAGTAGGCTTATGCAAAGCTGTAGATGCTTCTCACTTAAAGGTCATCCTTTCAAACCCTACCTACACTGATGGGGTTGTATGGGGGCAAGGAGTGTATTGCTCCAGCAGGGTTCCTCCCTTCAGCTTTCCCAGGATTTACCCCTTTAAACTCAACTTAACCCACCAAAGCAGGATGAACAATCTGAAGTAAACATCACAGGCATGACTCACTTTAATTTCCTCTGGCTGTTTTTAATTACTCTTTAAAATGTGAATCCATAATGAGCATTTTCTGCCATGTTATGGAGGGGAAGAGGTGTCACCTCATTAACTCCCAAGCCGCTCGTGCTCCCAGCACACCAGGACATTAGGTCTGTCAGTGGTCTAAGAGCGCTTGGAGAGGCTCCACGTCCCTGTGCTGCCCTAAGCACCTGGAATAGGGGCAGGGAGGCCCTGGCTACTCTCCCGGGTGGCACTTCCCAGCAACAGGAGCTACAGGGTGCAAGCAGGGTCTCCCAGACCCTTGAAAGGGGAGGGGAGGTTGTCTCATGCCATCTTGCTTCCTAATTACCCTATTTTTGGAGAGTCTTTCAAGCTATTCTTTCTTATTCTATTTATTTATTTTGATACTGCATGCTTTTTCTCCTGGCTGTCCCTCCTTTCACGATTTCATTTTCAGCAGGAAGTGGTGTCTGTTTTTATTATCTGCTTCGACACTCGTTTCCTACATGGCGTAGGAGGAGGGTTTCTATAAAAAGCTATACATATATCTCTATCTATATATGTATGTTATAGAGAGAGAAAAAAATCATCTTAAAATGAGATGCAATGCAACTACTCCTGATTAAATTGCTAAATTAGCTCTGTTTACTATGTTGCAATGTTACATATCAAGAAATAGAAAACAAATAAACAGTGAGGGTATTTTTTATGAAGTCTGAAAGCATCAAATTCAATCATTTTGGGTGAGATGGGGAGAGATCATTTTTGACTCTTTCAGTTACTTTGTCATAGGCCCATGAGTCCCTCTTTCTTTTTACTTTTAGTGTTCCGGGATTCTCTATTTGCTATTCACAATTTTATATTAATTTCGGCTGCCTGGACATTTTCATTACAAGAGGGAAAGGAGGAAACCCAAGATAGCTTATCAGGCATTGTTCCTGTTGAGGTGCTCCTCTGAGATTTCCTTTACACTGGAATGCATTTCATTAATTCAGGGACAGTGTGGCATGGATGTCTAATTAGATCTGCTTAATGGATTTCATGTCACATGTGCATGTAAATCTTCCTATGAAAGACAAGGTTTGTATGGAAAGATAGTATCTCTTATTAGAGACCTAGATATAACTGAAAGGAGTGACATATTCTGAGTTTGCCTAAAAAAAAGTTTTAATACTTTGCTACAAATTTCTCCTTTCATACTGCAGACATCTCTTCATATACTCATAGCTACATTTTACTGTAACACTAGTCTCTTTGTGGTCTTCATATATTTGAAGTCACTCTGCTTTTCACTGTTGCTCAGAGCTTTTGCCACATCTGTGCGCTTCATATTTCTTCACAATTTAAATCTTCTGATATCCACCTTGTTTTTATAACCAAATCTATGTTCTAACTTACAAATGTTTATCATATCTGTTCCAAGGTGGCAAAGATCCCAGATGGGGCTTTCCTTCTGTGTTTTCATGCCAAAAACATCACCCACTCCAAGAAATGACAAAATGCTACTGCATTATTACCTACTTGATTTAAATAAGGGTTTGGCAAACTGCACATACTTGTCACTTTGAAAATGCAGCCACTCTGCTAAAATATTCATCCTCTGTTCTTAAAAACTTTAGCAGCAAGAAACAAAGGGGTTTGCCAGTCTGTTCTAATGAGAAAGCTCAGAAATCACACATACAGGCCACTTCCATCTTTCAGGCTTTATTTTTTCTGATGTTGGAGGTATTTGAAGTAACTGACAAATCAGATGCTCCCCTGTGTATTAGAACTGTATAGGAATTGGTAGCTGATTTACTTTTCTTAAAGTCACACACTTTTTACAAATTCCGTAAAACATGCAAAATACATTACCACAGTTGTAAAACTTAAGTTATTGTAAAAATTAGTTTGGCATGTGAAAATAGAGGTGAATGTTTTCCTTATGAAAAAAAAATGTTTGTTTGAATTCATGCTTATTCATGAAGTATATCTTGGCAACCTCTATAGTCTCACCTTAAAATAATATTGCATTTTTATTTCACAAAATTACATCCTTCTCCAAGTCAAAACAAAGACATTAACTTCCTTAATACATATCACTTTATATCCTTTTCAATTTTTCTAATAGTTTTTCAAAATAATACTTTTTCATGGCTCTTTAGAGAGCTGTAAATTGAAAGTGTGTTTTGGTATACAGCAGATCAACCTAGCAGATTTGCAAAAGGCAAGCAGATGCTGACAGAGCAGAATTTTTAAATTGGGTAAGCTGGAAACTGGTTGCCACGTTTATCCATTAGCCTCAGACACAAAGACCATAAAGGGTTCAACTCCAGTCCACATCCGTAATGACTAAAAGCCATTAGCGCACGTAATGGCTGCTCATTGGTCTATATGAAATGAATTGATGGTCTCAGTTCAGTTCACACTGGACAGGTGGCCACATCACGAAAACTGCCAGGCATTAAATGGCCATGAAATCTGAATTATTTTCTCCTCTCTCAAAGGCCATTTCTCTGGAGCACAGTTGAGGCACTGTGGATGGGCAGCACGGGGAAGCAGGCTTTGCTGGTGTCTTGTGCCTGTTGAGTGGATGAACAGACACTTTCCATTCCCAACACTAAAAATTAGATACTTTTCACAAACATCAAGTTTGTTTTTAGGAGGGAGGAAGAAAGTCTGGAAACTTATGATAAAGCAGGAGGATTCATGTAGAATAAAATACAGCCTTTATCACCTGCAGTTCAGTATACCAACTTAAGAATACATGAAGTCACAGAAGTGGCTTCAACATCAAATGAAATAAAAAGCTGAACTGAAGCATGCATTTGGGGCAATATTTCTAAAAGATAAAGAAATAAGGTTACCTTAGAAGGAAGGTCATGCTAGGCATCTCCCACACATTGTAAAGTTTAAGTCCTGAATTTAGAGTTGTACTAACATACAGAATAATACTTGTCAGAGATTTTCTTTAAGTGGATGGATAAAGGAGAGATCCAGGAGAGAATCTCAACTGCATGGAAGCAGAGGAAGTCATAAGCTTTTGAATTACTTTGTGTTTGCCTTCTGCTTTGGACTCTCAATTTTTTCTAAAACTTAATGCCTCCTCTCAAGCCTCTGGTTTCTTATTTCTTCAGGATGCAATTTATCAGAATCATATTTTATTTTGAAATGCACTAAAGCATCAAGGCAAAAGGGAAATATGAATCTGTTTAATTCCTCTGTTGCACTGCAGTAAGTGCAAGCAAGCGGGAAAGCATAAGTGCAGGGGGAAGGCTGGAGAATAAATGGGAATGGAGTAATCTCTTCACTGCAATTGGGTTTGAAGATCCAAAAAAGGCAATAATAAACTTAATGGCAGTTATCTGGTTATGGAGTAGAAAACCATTTTCAACCTAACTTGAACTCATTTGGCATCTTCTTAATCAGCAGGATGAGGAATATACTTATTTTATGCAGTACCCACCACAAGAGATTCAAACTGCAGTTATGGCTGAGCAGAGACATCAAAGGCTAGTACTTGGATTCAAAAAAGTCAGAGATACAATTTATTCCTTGGGATGAGAAACACAATTTATGTTTTATCAATCTGGAGTTATAATGGGAGTTATATAACAAAAAAGCTCAGCTTCTCTCTGCTGACTATCAAGTAGCTATCAAATATTAAAGAGCTGAGGACAGATTCTGAAGGAGGATCGTGCAGCAGGGCAGCCTTTGCATGCATATGCCTGTGTGTATGCCACCAAGACAACCCTCACACCAGCCTACAACCTGATGGCTAACCCGTGAATCAAACCAAATCTCATTTCTCTGGTTTGCTCTTTCTCCTCTAACTTCTTTTGACTCTTGGTGAGAACATGACAAGGGCACTTTTGAGAGAGGCATGAGCCAAGGCCCTTGTACGGTCCCAGCGACACTTCGTGCTCCTCAATCCCAGGACTTCCAAGGGGCAGGAGCCCTGAAGAGTACGGGTGCAAACAAGTTGCAAAGAATGAGGCTAGGTGCCTTTTGAAGCCATGCAGTTGATGACAGGGGCACATGGTGGGATGTCCAAAGGGCATCACCAATCCTCACAATAACTGGGACTTGTGGAGATCAGGTCATGGAATAACATAGAAATCTTGGCTTTTCCTGACAATGACATATGCTAGCTAGTCCTTATGCTTAAAGTAAACCTTGCAGCTTTAAAGTAATCCATGGTCTTTTCTAGACAGGAAATAGGAACAAAGGGTTGCCTCTTGGATTATCAATATTTGGAGTTGGTGATACTGGGGATATGCCTAAATGACTCACATCAGGCTTCGGGAAGAAGATGGAACAGAACGAAAAGTTCTGTTGGGCATCTTTGAGACTAGCTTGTAGTTTAAATATACTTTCTGTAGCGCTGACCTAGCAGGGAGGTAAGCCCCCATGGCAGTGGCTGAGGCTCTGCAAGGAGATCAAAGACCTGGAAGGCAAATAAGAGCAGGATGTTTCCATTGAGTGCCAGGTGGCTTTAAGATGAAGCACAATTTGATCCCTTTTCTACTCTGTGCTAATACAGCAATTTTCAACAGAGGAAACAAAAATGCCAGCAATTGTGGCCATGAATCTAGTAGAATCGCTGACTGCCTCATTTCCAATACTGGACTAGTCAGCGGAGGGGCCAAAAAGCATACATGCCAGATATGTAAAGAAACTGTCTCTGTTACATACTCCTATCAACTGTATTTCTAAATTTTTAATTCTGGAGGGGAAAAAAAGCTATAGACAAAAAGGAAAACTGAAAGGCATCAAAAATGTTATTGCAATGCAAATAACCTTATAAACAGATTTTTTTTGCAAATATCCCAAAATGTTGAATTTTAGGACCTGATCTTAACTTGAACACTGGCATTGTCAGTTTTGTACAGATTTGAGTATGATATTTGAGCTCATTAATATGGGCTCTATAAAAGCACTTAGTCCAGAATTCAGGTAATTTGAGATGATCAGAGTCTGGACAAAATTGAAAAAAAATTATCATAGAACTTGCAATAAAATTGTAGGTAGTTTAATAAAATACCAACACATATCAAATAATTAAAGATCTGGTAGGTCTAACTTGGAAGTGCTTGCCATAAATAAATGCACTTTAATGTTAACTGCTACATCACAGCTACGCTTGCAAGGTTTTATAATTCAGCCAGTGTGATTCCTTTCATCAAGTAGTTCAATGCACAAATGCTTTTTTCCCCCAAAATCATCCCTGCCTTCGGGGCTTCTTCGGATTTCTCTTCAATAGAAATAAGCCATTAGGTATTAAGGATAAGACCAGTGGCAAAGCAAACTCTCCCTTGTAGGTTTATGGTCCTCAGGCATCAATAGAAGAGTATAAAGTTCGTCACTGCAACCTAAAAGGGCCAACATTCCCTGAAACTCAAGTACTGGAATTGAATGAGCCAAACAAAGGAAAACTCAAATGATAGTCTTGCAATGATTCAGACCAGGCAACTCTGTGTTGAGCAACACCCTGGAACTCTGATTTTCCACAAAGGTCCACAGAAGAGACAGTTTAGTGGTGTCTTTCTCACTGTTGGGTCCTAGTGCTGTGGTGTCTTCTGCCACCCTGAAATTTGACCAAACACACAGCCAATAACTTTCGTAGCCCTATACAACTTTACTCTGAATAGCAGCTTTTCTTTCAAGTACAACTATTTGTACTTAATCGTTTTCAACTGTGCATTGAAAGCCAACTGGCACAGGACAGAAGCACAGAGCATAGCATAGAGGATATATGTATTTTTTAAAACAGACATGTTAAACCTACAGCTCTATTATGCCTGGCACTGCAGAGACATTAAGTAAACTATTGCTGCACATCTATCTTAAAAACTGTCAGGTATGCTTCCCTTGTGCTAGCCCTCTTTAGTTCCATGTGGTAAAGTATGTCTTTTTCTACAGAAAATTAACAGCTCCCCTAATTACTCAGCACAACTGCAGAGGGTACAGCACAGGTTGAGTTGAAGTACTGGCAATTGCTGTGTAATTGCTCTTCTACTTTCAGTGCTCTGCCTCTAACTGTGCCCCTCTTTAGAACTGTCCCCCCTCTTCAGATTTTTTAAATCATTGCTTCTCCTTTACCCACACACAGCTATTGTATGAGCTTGGGCTGATATCTGGGTTTAATTAACCATAGTTGTATAATGAAGCAATACAATTTCTATATGACGGCTATGTTAGAAATTGTGAAGTAATATAATGGTCTACTGAAGCGTAGCATTGTCTGTTAAATTGAAGTTGCAGCATCTCCTACAGCACAGCAAGCAAAGCCACCCACATACGTCATGTACTATTAAAACATCCTTATTCAATTTCACTCTCAAATAGTCTTCCGAAAAGAAAAACTCTATCTTGTAAAAACATAAGGTGGCCTAAAACTAAATGCATATTGGTTTATGATGAGAAAATGCCCTCCTGTCACCAGCTGGAAACATTATCCACTTAGCACAGAAAATGAGGGAGAGGAGAGCAGCAAAAAATTCATGTCCTTAGATTAGTGTAAGAAACATCGCTACACGTGTATGTTCTCTCATTACTTGATACCTCTGCAGATTTTCTTCTTTTGTTTCTACTTGGGTATTTTTGTTCCTATCATCTAATGCACTGCATGTATACATGCACATATATGGGAAGAAAAGCACTGCATATGTCTCCTGCATTGATCATTGTGTATGCACAATTCACACACACAGGTAACATTTTTTGCTGACATAAGCAATGGAAAAGTCACACCACCAAAACTGCCTCAAGCTAGAATTACAAAGGAGGGAATATGCTAGTCAAATTTAGTTTAGATAGAGAGATGTTTGAAATCTTCAGGGACCTGAGTGCTGGAGCTAACTAGGAAACAACGTTACTACATTTGTCTGCTGCAAGATCAGTGCAGTGCTGTGAGGAAAACTCTTTCACTTTATGGAAAGGTGATATTTATCTTCCTCCTTGTTCTCCTCCTCGTCCACTAAGGTAAAAACAGGGGTTTCAATGTTTTCCACAACAGCTCAGCACTTAGAGTATTAAGGATACATTAGGATATGAACAACTAGACTCCACTGCACAGTCTGCTCAATTCAAACCAGGTATTTCAGCACTGATCTCTCAGATCTGAGAGAATTGTCCAAAACATTATGTCACGTGGGCAGTTTTCCAATCCTGTCCTGTCCAGACTGTTCAGTCTTCTATAAATTACAACATTCACTGTGTTAAGCTGAGTTCAGTGCTGTAGTCTGTAGACAAGACATGCACAGTAGACTGGGAGATGAAGGTTCATGGACAAGGTGAGGGTAATATAATATCCCCTAGAAAAAAATGCACAACAGCTTTCACAGTAGAAACTGAAACACATGGGAGTGGGCACAGCATCTTGATTAAGACACATGGAAATCTGAAGGAGGTTTGCATCTTTAGTTTGAATCAGTATAGATCACTATAATCCTAAATACCCTTCCAATAATATTAATCTTTTTCCCAGGTAGTCCAAAAACTTTGTTAGTTTTACATCACCCCATGATACCAATGGCAGGTCTCTGGACTTGCCAAACATATCCTGTTAGTGCATTAGCCTCCAATGGTCATTATAAAAAAGCCTATCACACCAACCAACACAGATGGAAACATTCAGGATTCCATAGCACAACTTGCCAAAAAAAAAGGTTTTATTACCTAGCAGTGCATAGTTTCAGATGTTGTGCCAGCTGAAGGAGTTGTGAAGAGACGGATGAAGGAATCCTTAAAGGAAGGAAGTTGTTATAGGAATCCAACTATGTTTTTTTCCACCTTCCAAGTGGGTTGTGACCCCTTCTTTTCTCCATTACTGCTCCCTTAGTATCATCTCTGTGACGCTTCCTCTCTACTTGCAGTAACAACTGTCTTTCAGATACTACTGAAAACTGGGAAATATGAATCAAAGAATCCTCTGGCCATTTTGGATGTATCCAGGACAGACAACCGGGCCTTCCAGCAGCATCTCTGTAATTCCACTCTGAAAAAGAATGGGCCAGCCTAGCTCCAAGGCATTTCTAAAGAGAGTCTGATGCAAAACAGGGTGGAAAAAGAAGTGTTCTGCTTTCTCTTGGCTGATCTATTGTAATGACAGGATATATAATATTTAAGCAGGTTTGGTAAGGGGGACACATGGAAGACATAATATCCCAATTGCCACTTGGATGGTATCAGTCCTGGTAATTTGGCATGGATTATCAGGCATTTTTTGAGGCACTTAACAAGAAGCAGAGCTGTGGTACATCTGAGCTGACACTTGCATTGGCAACGTCAAGTGATCGGTAAGTGGCATTTGACTTTTTAAACAAAATATTTAAATTTTGGGATGTCAGAGCTTGTTGCTCTTATGTTTCATGATCCAGTAGCAGGTGTGCCATAGACTCCCACACAATATAGCATGAACAGCAGAACGAGCTCATTGGTAAGGCTGGCTGAGCCTGGATAGCACATCATTCTCCCATAAAATATGGTGTTTTCCAATAGCAAGGTGGCATATACAGGATCACACAGTAACTACAAGACAGTAATGATCACACAGCATAGGCAACCAAAAAAGCACTTAATAAAGCAGAAGGGTCATCTAAAACTGCATGCTGAGGCTTGCCACTTTAAAGTCAACATTCAAAGGCAAAATCTCTGATCACAGGACTCTCCACACTGCAGATGAACCACCAATTAGTTTCATTAGGGCAGCTGCCAGCCTGGCAGCCTGGATGCAACTCGCCAAGCTGCAAATATGGTAGCTGGCAGTGCCACTTTGTTCAGGAAAGAAGCACCTTTTCCCTGAGATGGCATCAGAATATGATGGAAAAATACAATGCAATTATGGAGTGATGTTGGACCTCCTATGTCATCTGAACATCTATTCCTGCAAATCAATCAGGTGTTTTTTTTCCAGCTCAGACATTGGAAGGTTTTAGGAAGAAATGAGTGAAACTCTTGGTCAGTCCTACATTTTGGGGGATTTTAAGTTTCGTCCATTGGGTAAAATCTGTACAGATACAGATCCAGTGCTCCTCTATTCTACTTCTCTGTTAGTTACTAAATAGCAGTATTTATTATATATAACAGACTAGATGATGACTACATTTGAACCAGCATAAATACAGAGTGGAGTGAGTCTGCTTCAGCAAATGAAGTTTGCCTCAATTTGCAGTGTTGCAGGATAAGAGTCTGCTCCTGCCCTTCCACTGAGAAAATTATGTTAAGCATGCATGACTGGCAGCCTTAACACTACCACTAGATAGCCCAGGAAGAAATACTTGTTAACACCCAATTCAGAAATAGTCATCATTTCAGTATGACTCAATAAAAGAGTAATTTGGGGAATGCAAGACAATTCAGTTTGCATTTTGCGGACAATAACACACAACTTTCACTTTCTTATTTATGGGTATGCTTCAAGATATTCAATGCTTGCTCTACAGCCCAGTTAAACATGATTTGTACTATTCTGAAAGCCCAAAAAGGATGCAAAATAGACAACTGAGGATTCTTTTCATACCAGGAAATTCTCATTTGGCACAGAACCAACAAAGCCAGCTGTACACAGTGTATGGGACCTGTCAGGGATATTGTTGAGGGAAAAACGCATGAGCAGACTGTAAATTAGAGCAACCAAGTTGTTGTTTTTAAGGTTCCTGCCTCCATTCTAAATATCTCTGGTTCCTGTACTGGCTAGTGCTGGCGCTGTAAAACACAGATTCCTTGGAGTGAGGCTGGGTAAAAGAGGCAGCGTAGTTGCTGGTTTGAGTCTTTAAATTAAATAAAGCTGTTTTCTTCTACAAGAAGCAATTTCCACATCCTGAGCTGGGTTCTGTGGCCCTTGCTCCATGCCATTGGATATTTAATAGCGGTTTTGAACTCTCTCTGTACAAGCATAAATGCTTACGCAAGCTGAAAAGGAAGGGAGATGTTGACATACTTCACCCTTGACTCTCAGAATTACAGAAAGTGAATTCCCCAGGGGTAAATGCCCTCTCTAACGGCAGGTGGAAATCTGAGTTTTTCCCCTGAGCACTCAGCCAGTGTCTGTCAGAGAGCAGGGAGAGGTCAGAGGGCGAACAAGGCAGGAGCACAGTGGAACGTGGGCCATCTCCTACCACCAGCACAAGGCAGGCACCCTTGCAGTGCCTTTCCCACAGCCACAGCCAGCTCTTCAGCACCACCACTCTAACCCCAAGCAAAATACACTATGGCGGAACAATGAGAGCCATGCTGCAGGGCACCTTCTCATTAACAACACAAATCGTGTGCAAGTAGTGGGCAGAGATAGAATTAGTAACGCTGTGCCTGCAATTGGCAGGTCTGTCCATATGGCTATGTCGCTCTACCAAACTAACAAGACCTTTCTCCTGGGGACACAAGTTGCAACAGGGCCAAGTTGCCTTCTTGCCAGGCCAGTTTACTCCAAAAGCAAGGTTTGCCAGTGCAATTGTGTGCGCATTTGTGGCTGCCAGGGCTGTGCTAGCCACAAATCACACGTTATCACACTTCAGAGCGACAAAGTTACACTGGCAAGAAGTCAGTCTTGCCCAGGGCCAAGTCTAATTACAAAGCGGTGGTATTACATTATGCATCATGACTGATTAAAATCTTAAGAACATGTGAACTGACTAGACCTTGTAGACTTAGAGCAACCAAGTACACTTTACACTATCGCTATCACCTGATACAGAAACTTATCCTTAAACAAGAATTCATTCTGCACAGCATGGTAGAGTCTCAGACTATGCAATATTTTGGCTGGGGAATGTAGCTCACAAGGGACTCAGAGAATGTGCAACACCCCAGCTACTACCAGTCTGCAGCACCACAATGCTGCTGTGGAACGATAGGCTCCAATATTCAGGTATTTCTCTGTCTTTGTTTTCTTTATTAAGTCATCATATGCTTGAGAGAGCAGATGCTTTCCTCAAAAAGGTTTTGGACAAAATCCCAATGTTTTCACAAGAACTGCTTTGAAGGAAAATTTTACGCCTTTTTCATTAAGCACATCCATTCAACTTAGAACAGAAGACTATAAAGTGATGCCTAGCTGTCAACCATGCACTCCTTACATTAGAGATGTTGCATTTTGAACAGAGATAAAAGCAAAAGAACTAGCTTAGCTCAATAATTCTAAGCAGACATGTGCATAAAACAAATTTAAGTTAATGTTACACATATTTTTATGTCAATCTTTCCATTATCTAAAAGTATAGATATAGAATGTCCTGTGTTCATTGTACACTCTCTCTCCTGCCCTCGCAGAGAGCAGCTTCTCTGTACACATCTTTTGCATTGGGCCAGCACTGCCTTGGCTAAACAGATAAATAAAAGTACCAGACCTCCAACGGTAAAGAGAATCATTGAATCATTGAATGGTTAAGGTGGGAGCTACCCCTAGAGATCTAGTCCAACTTTCTGCTCCAGCAGGGACACCTACAGCACATGGCACAGAGTTGCATCCAGGTGGGTTTTGAAGACCTCCAGAGAAGGGGACTCCGCAACCTTCCTGGGCTGCCTGTTCCAGGGCTCTGTCATCCTCACAGGAAAGTTCTTTCTCACAGGGGGATGGAACTTCCTGTGTTTTAATTTGTACCCATTACCCTCTGTCCTATCACTGGGCATGACCAAGAAGAGTTTGACCCCCTCCCCCCTACATTCTCCCCTCATGTACTTATATGTATTGATCAGATCTCCTCTCGGTCTTCTCTAAGCTAAACAGGCCCAGCTCACTTAGTTTCTCCTCATAAGGTTAATGATTCAGTCCCTTAGTCATCTTTGTTGCTCTACGTTGGACCCTTCTAGAAGTTCTGTGACCCTCTTGTACTGGGGAGCCCAGAACTGCACCCAATACTCCAGGTGCGGCCTAACCAGAGCTGAGAGGCAGGATCCCCTCCCTCAACCTGCTGTCAACACTCCTCCTGATGCAGCCAGGATCTCACTGGCCTTCTTGGCCACAAGAGCACATTGCTGACTCATGGTTAAGTTGTTGTCAACTGGGACTCCCAATTCTTTTTCCATGGAGCAGGAAATCTATTATGTACTGATGCCTGGGGTTATTCCTCCCCACATGCACGACCCTGCACTTGTCCTTGTTGAATGCCATGAGGTTCCTCTCTGCCCAACTCTCCAGCCTGTCCAGGTCCCTCTGAATGGCAGCACAGCCCTCCAGAGTGTTGGCCACTTCATGCGCACCCTTACCCGTTGGTATCATCCACAAACTTGCCCAGGGTGCCATCACCCAAGTTACTGATGAACAGGTTGAACAGCACCGGGCCCACTACTGACCCCTGGGGGATACCACTGGCCACAGGACTCCAACTGGACTCGGCCCATTTATCACCACCCTTTGAGCTCTGCCATCCAGACAGTTCTCAATCCACCTCACTCTGTCTCACAGTCATCGCTATCAGGTTCATCAAACATGACTTCCTTTTGGTGAATCCATGCTGAGTACTCTTCATCAGTTTCATCACCTTCTTTTCATTGACATGCCTAGAGATGGTCTCTAGGATGAGCTGTTCCATCACCTTTCCAGGGAAGGTGGTGAGGCTCACCAGTTTGTAGTTTCCCGGTTTCTCCCTCTTGCCATTTTTGAAGATTAGAGTGACAATAACTTGTTCCAGTCCTCTGGGACCTCTCCTCCCAAAAGATGATAGAGAGAGGCTGAGCAATAACATCTGCCAGTTTCCTCAACATTCATGGGTGCATCCCATTTGGGCCCATAGATTTATGGCTGGCCAGTTTGCCTAAATAATCCCTAACTTAATCCTCCTTAACCAGAGGAAAGTCTTCTCTCCCCGTTATCTCTCTTGTGTCCAGACTCTGTAGTTCATGAGGACCAGGTTTAGCATCAAAGACTGGAGCAACAAAGGCCTTTAGTAACTCTGCCTTCTCTGTATCCTCCCTCAGCAAGGCACACTCTTCATTCAGCAATGGGCTGAATGTAACATTTTGTAAAATGTAACATTTTACCTAGTTTTTTTTTTTTTTGCTGCTGATTTATTTATAGAAGCCCTTTCTATTGTCCAAAACGTCTCTTGCTTACTCTAATTCTTGCCCTTGTTCCACATTATGTATGGGCTCTTTTTCTCTTTAAATTTACCCAAAAGTTCCTTGCCCATCCACATAGACCACCTGCCCACCTTGCTGGACTTCTTTCTTGTAG
Source organism: Nothura maculosa (assembly GCA_032353885.1). Classification (NCBI taxonomy): domain Eukaryota; kingdom Metazoa; phylum Chordata; class Aves; order Tinamiformes; family Tinamidae; genus Nothura; species Nothura maculosa. Next base: position 1,445,710 of record JAUBOD010000537.1, read on the forward strand.
GAACGCACTGATTATGAACTTGGAGAATGCAGTGTTTGAATATAAGCCCCTTTCCTTCTAGGACCCTGGCCCAGGAGATTCCTCCAAGGAGCTCCTTGAAGAAGTCAAAGCTAGCTCTGCCAAAGGTCAAGGTTGCAATCCTACTTTTTGCCCAGCTTCCTCAATGCAGGATTGTGAATTCCACATCTCATGGTCACTGCAGCTAAGACTGCCCAAAACTCTCACATTTCCAACTAGACCATCCCTGTTTGTTAGTATCAGGTCTAGTAGCACCCCTCCCCTTGTTGGCTTATCAACCACCTGCATCAAGAAACGATCTGCAATGTTCTGCAGGAACCCCCTGGACTGTCCCTAACTGTGTGGTTTTCCCAGCAGATATCAGGGTGGTTGAAGTCCTCTAGGAGGACCAGGGACTGTGATCGTGAGGCTTCTTGCAGCTGCCCATTGAAAATGTCATCCTCTCCCTCTTCCAGGTCGGGAGGGCTATAGTGAACTGCCACAATGGTGTCACCACTGTTGGCCCTCACCCACAGGCTCTCGACTCACCCTTTGTCCTCCCCTATGCTAAGCTCCATACATGCAAGCTGGTCTCTCACATAAAGCGCAACTCGGACACCTCACCTTCATTTCCTGTCCTTTCTGAAAAGCCTAAAGCCCTCCATGGCCACGTTCTAGTCATGAGAGCTGTCCCACCATGTCTCAGTAATTGCAATGAGATCACAGCCTTGCAATCACACACGCATCTCCAATTCCCTTTGTTTATTCCTTATGCTGCATGTGTTTACATAGAGGCATTTTAGTTGGGCTCCCAATGTGCCTCTCATTCTAGTGGTGGCAGCTGCAACTTGACTGTGTGAGCCTTCAGAAACTGTCATATTGTGCCATTGGCCTCTCCGGGGTTTGGGCTAGGTTTCACAGGCTCTGGAGTTAGGCTGCTATGAGTAGCACGACAGGCCAGCACCTTCCTCATCACCTGCTTCCCCAAAGGTACCCCTCTCCTCTCTCAAATCTAGTTTAAAGTCTTCTCAATGAGTCCTGCTAGCTCATTACTCTCTTCATCTTTGAGAAAGATGGATCCAGTTAGATGCTATCATGCCTGCTGCCATGCAAGGCTTCCTGTTGCCAAAGAAACCAAAGCTGTGGTTTCACCAGTCACTTGTTGATGGACTGTATCCTCCCGCTCCCGCTCTTTCTATATTGCTGTCAGCATCGGGGAAAATGGAAGAGAAAATGACCTGCGCACTTGAGTTCCTGATCATCTGACCCAACTCCTTGAAGTCCCTTTTGATTGCTCTCAGGCTACATATTGCCACTTCACCCTGTTTTGCTATTTGCTGTTTCAGCCTCCTCAGGTGAGTTTCTGGACATGTCTCTTGGGGATAGTTTGCTCAAAGAAGCATCCTCCAAAGATAGTATGATGGAAACTGGATCAGATTTATGTGTCTCCATCTTACTTAATTCCCCACTCCAGTGTTATCTTAGCACCTCTAGTGCTACACGAGCTCTGCTCCCACAGTTCCCGAGTCACTGGACACATACTCTCCATTTCTTGTTACATAAACATCACACTGACTATTTAAGAAACGTGGAACCAAGAAAATGCACAGGAAAGAGTAATTATGTCCCAAGATAACACAAACACAAGGAGCATTACATACAGCTCAGAAGAGATTCAGGGCTGAGGGTTCCATAGAGTACATGTGGCCAATCCGCTCTTGTAGCATCCCTAAATGTGCATGTGAGTTACCGAAAATCAGATTTGTGGTGCCAGATAGCTCTCTCTGCAACTGATGAATTTACTAAGACAGATATAGCCACTGAAACTAGTATGTAGCCCAGGAGCTACCGGCCCAGAACTCACTTGCCTAGCTGACAATTAGCATATGGGCAAATTTGCAAGCCTGAGGGCATATATTTGAGTGAATCTTCTGAGTCGTCTGAGTGCACAAAACCTGTAATGGTCTGAGGATTCATTTCAGCTTGTGCATAAATCCTTCTGAAAAAAATAATCTACCTATTCGTATACACACTTGCTTTTCCAAACACAGATTTTTTAAACGTATTAAAGACTACCTTATTATTAGAAATTGCACGCGCATGCAGCACCAATAACAAACAATTATATGCTCTAGATCTTTCATCAGCTTTATTTCAAAAAAGTCTCTGTTAGTTGAGTTCAATAGAAATCATAAAATCATATACAAATGATATTCTGAGGAACAAGGCTATATTAAAAGAAGTAATAGTAAATACTTTAAAGTAAAAGTAGTCCTTTAGATTAAATATATCGTTAAGAGCCTGTCATCTCCTAATTTTATTTTCAAAACTATTTTCTTGGCAGTGTTGTCTGTTATTCCCATAGCAATAAAAAAAATGGTAATCACTGCAAGTACGAAAAATAACCACCTTGTTAAACAATTTGTTCTTGTTTCAGCTTTTTTAAATGTCTACATTAAGAAGCATGAACAGACTCTTAACAGTCCAGAAGAAGGATCCTTAAAATCAAGTTCTTTCTTAATCTCCAATTTATTAAAAAATAGATACATACAGGTTAGAAGATTAGTGAATACCTATGTTTCTGTATCTTTTGTGCATACTGAGGAGGAAAAAAAATGGAGATTCAAGATTTTTATCTTCAAAAGTAAAAACAATCTCCATTAGATAATCTTTGCATTTTGTCTAATAAGGAGACACAACTATTCAAAACCAAGAGATCAGCTGAAGGGCTGTCAAAATACAGCCTGTTGGAAGCAGATATTTTTAATTTGTTTTCATCTTAAAGCACTAGGGTGGGATTCAAAAACTTGAAAGTCAAGTTAATGCATTGTATATTTGAAATATCCAGCAATGGCAAATATGTATGAAGACTGGAGCACATGTGTATGTTAAAAAGATTCCAGAAAACCTACCATATTTACAATATACCTAACTTTCTGTTTTATTTGTGTGAACACAGTTTTGATGAAGTGTGACAGCAGACCTTGGACATGCATGCTATTTGGCATTTTAGCCTTTCAGCTGAACTACTACTGCAGAATAAAATGTAAATTGCTTTCCTGCTTCCATTCTCCTAATGACCAGTGTGCAGCTGAAGTACTCCTAAGTTATTATTAATATCCATTTGAACAAATGTTTTTTAACTATGCCTAAATACCAGCATGTATAACATTTTCTACTGCAAAGGCAGCTTAAAATCATGTGCAAAAATTCTGTTTCAGAATGCCTTCCAGATGAGACTCCACACAGAGACCAGGTCTAAAGGAGACATCAGGATGGAAGATGGTGAAAACTGCTGCTGGGTGCTCGAACCTCTGATCAACACTTCTGCCTTCATGGAAGGAATTAAATCAAATGGCACATTTCTGCCTACAATGAGAAGCAGAAAAGGGGTCAACAACAGTCCCGATGAGAACTAAGAGACAAAACCCGCTGAGGAGATGAGACTAAGAGCCTGTCAACATCTTTGAGCAAGAGAAGGCAGTGAAGATGTGCCTTGAAAGAATGGATCTGGACTTAAAAAAATCGGAACTTCACTGAGTTCAGATGGCTGCAGAGCAGCTTCTCAGGAAGAAGCAAAGAGGACCAGCAAGTTAGAGTTACCACTGACTGAAGGAAAGCACAAACTGTTGTTATGAAGGAGAGTTGTGGTTATAGAAAGGTATTGTTCAGCTGTGCCATATGAAGTGATCTTCAGTGATCTTTCCAGCCTGGCAAAAGAAGAGTTCTCTAGAATGTGCTTCAAACAAAAAGTCCCCTAGAAAATAGTTTTGAGTTCTGCATACAAATAAGTAATAATTCTTAAGATTATTATGCTGATTTCCTGAAGTTAATATAAATAGTTATCTCACTGACAGATAAAATACAGTGTCAAACTCATAACAATAGGACAGGCTGTTCACCACTCTCAGTTTTGATTATATGATTCCAAGGAATATATTTCTGTCCATGTCATCAACAACTAATGCAGCCTGAACTCTGACAGAGAGAGGGAGAAAGAAAAAATTTGTGTTCAAAACTTTCCTGTAAAAGTGTGACAAAGGTTCCAAATGGATGGCAAGCCTGAAAAGGAAAGATTTACTACTCAAAGCCCATTTTCCCCCAAAGATTTCTTTTTCCATAGTAGTAATAGCAGAAACATGCCCTCTCTGAAAACTAATTAGATTTGTGCAATTCAGACACCCTAATTTGTACTGAAATGGTTTTCCTGCATTCCCTCTTTTCAGCCTGGCAGATGGACTAGGCAAAAACGTGAAATTCACGCAGTCATTGATACCCTTAGCTCACTTAATTCACAGCCCTTTGTCAAAAATTCTTTAGTCAAGATTAAAAGAGAGGGTACCATATCTATCATAACCATCTGGACTGAAATTTGCCAATCTGGATGGATTGGACAGATGCCTAAACTATACTGAAAAGTGAAACCTTATTTGGGCTTAGCTGAACGAATTCAAACATAATGGACACAAAGTATTCTAGGAGCTTGGCACATCAAGCCTCAATCTCCACTACTTAATTCCTGCTCTGTTTACGCAACTAGAGAAAAGCAAGTGCAAAATGGTAACAAATCAAGATGTTAGAATTTTATATCCTTTTTTTTTTTGACAATTGGCAATATTTATTCAAAGTGACAAGACATGAAGAACACAGTCCTCATGGTTTATTTTTAAAAATGAGAAAACTATTAGGCGATACACTGCCAAGGCATCACGCTTTCAATCGAGTAAGAAAATTCCTTCCAGTGTAAACATATTGCAGGTTGCTGCACAGAGGCAGTCTATTGACTATATACTTAGGATCCATCAGAGCTCAGATGTACTCAAACTGCCTCCAGCCCTAGGTAAGTGAGATTCAGAAGAAAACAGGGGAAATGAGCTCAGCCCAGCCAGCGGGGGAATGTTTGCCATTGATTTTGCCGGTTGTGAAGCAGTAGTCTTCACAGATCCCCAGGCTCCTCATGGCAATTGGCAACAACTGTTCGAAGAATATTTGTTAACAGCTGCATCTGCAAGGAGAAGCTGAAGGTTTTCTTACGTTATATGTACCTCTCATAGCTATCCACAGTTTTTGAACCTCAAGAGTGAATTATCATGGTAATCTCTCGATGGAGCTGCATTCACACACCATCTGCAAATTAGCACCAGGGAGAATATCAGGTCTGTACACAGTGCAGATGCTTCTCCCTTGACTTCATCCTCTTGCAGCTCTGCAACTGAAGTGATCGTCCTGAGCACTAGATCTGGATGCCAAGCACAATATGGTATTTCCCCTCAGTGGTTGTGGATTTTACTCCCCAGCTTGATTCCCCCCTGGGAGAGACCTGATGAACTCTGGGTTATACTGTAAAATTACCAGCTCTCACAGGCTTTCCTGGATGGCACCTAAAGAATGGGTATGTTGAAGACGATAATGAGGGCCACTTTAAATTTAAAATAAAATACAAAGTATATTTGGATTTTAAAGAAGCATAAATTGAAATACGTATAAATAAATAATGAGATTCCTAGGGGTACAATAGCTATGAAATAATTGCCCTGTAATTCCTTGTTGAAAAGAAAAATTATGCCAAGGTCAGATGATACCTGACTGCAAAAAAATCAGCCAGAGGAACACATTTTCCCTGCAGATGCTCTCTTTTCAGTTGACTAGTGCTAAACTGTTGGCAACGTTATAAAAGGTGATACATCTACTGAGGCCCTTCATCCTAAAGGGGACAGCTCCAGGGAATCCAGCAGAACTTGCAGAGCTGCCCTTCTGCCCAAATGCCAAAGCCACAGCGAAATGGCTGAAATTGCTTTAATGCAGTGATTTCTCTGCCTTGTGCCTTTCCCATCTCATGTCTCACCCTTTTCAATCCTTAATTCTGCTGCAAGGAGGGTGCACCCGAGGAAGGCAGACGTCACACCAAGGCACTGTCATTTTCAATGCTGACCTTCTCTTATGGAGGACAGCAGAGCAGTAAGGTATTCACAGCACTTCGGAGGTCGAGGGCCAATGGGGAAGCAAGGAATGCCTGAGCTTTCTGCTATGGTTACAAGTTCTCCAGAGGATGTTTTTGTTTGCTAACTACAAACATTCCCCAACCAGCTCATGGTGCCAAAACTCTGACCCTCTCTATACATGCAGCCTCTACATCAAACATAGAGTTTGGAATCTATACACAAATCAGCACAATTATGTCTTGGCATAGGATCCTCTGGATTAGGTAGGCCAGAAAACCACTCTCCCATCTGCTGTGAACTGGTGCAGAAGTGTTCCTTGGCACCCAGGCTCGGAGCAGAAGGTTTCGCTGAACAACTCAATTCAGAAAGCAGCTCATTACTGAAATTTAAAGGGGGTTCTGAATTCTTATTTGAAAAGAACACAACATAACACTGAATGGCAAATAAAAAAAAGAAGTATAAAACTGTTAAAATATTACTTTTTTTTTGTAAATAATGTTTCACCTCCAGTAGACTAACAAAGATGGCAGTTGATTTTATCTAATCTATTTGTGAACAAAATTCATTCAGGTGTCCCAGCATCATACATTATTGGCATACAAAATACAGAGAATAAGTGTCTTTTCCTGCAAGACAACCAAGCCTTGAAAAATGCACAACATGACTGTGGAGCAACTATTGCTTTTAAAGACTCTTACATACAGTTTTTCAGTATGCGTGGGACATTCATGTCATACTACTGTCGCCTTATAGGATAGGAGTTTTGCCTACCTGAAAATGTGGTATCTAAATAAAAAAGTAGCCATTATCCCTTTAAAATTTCTATTAACAAAAATTCATTCATTAAACTTTCATTGAAAAGTTGGATTTGCATTATGCACAGACCTCTAACATATGTCCTTTCAAAAATTTGGCCTGCATATCCTACTAGATACTCAGAGTCAAATCTGTAGGTGGCTCCATCAACTTGAATGCAAAAACTTAAAACTTCTGAACATCTGAAACTTGATTTAATTTAAATTTTTTAAAGTTTTAATTTAAATTGAGTTGACTGAAAGAAGACTGGCTCTATTTAAAGTGTTTTTATTTACTTACCAGAACTGATAATATCTTATCTTACAAATAGGTTCATTTAGTTTTCATTCATTCCACTTAATTCCTTTATCAGACATTAAATTAAACAAAATATCTTTCTTAAAGACATGATGGTATACAGTTTAGATTACAGCAAATTAATTTTTTCTTTCTAAATAGGGACTTTATTTCACTGGGTTTCAAAGGAACAGAATGAAAAGGTTCTATATTCAAATATTATCAATTATTTTTCAAAAAAATATTCTGTGCCAGTTAGCTATCTGCTAAGCACCAGGATAGTGATGACACAACACAGGACAAAACACATATAAATATCTACATATATATATATATATACACATAAAACTGGTAGTATTATCAGAAAACAGCATTCTCAAGATATTTGCATGTGAATGTTTTATTTTGGCTCATTTATATTAACTTACACACATACACACTTTGAATATACTTTAATCATAAGTGGCCATTTTCTTTTTCCTCAAAGGAAATGGTATCTAAACACAGCCCTAATAAATAACTGTGTGATAAGCACCAGTAATAGAAAAAAGGTATGATGAAGTATTTTTACTGTGGAACCTATGAAACTCCAAAGGAAAGATCAGGTTCCTTTTAACTGTGGAATCAGGCAAACAAGGAAGACTCAAATATATCAAGCAAAGCAAGAGTCAAATGGGGAAGGACAGGGACCTGGGGATAATGCTACAGTCAAAAGAAGTGCACATACATCCATGGTTCAGGCTGCGGCAGCCAGAAGTGAGTGTCACTGCAAAAAGAGGCAGGCGGTAGTAAGAATTTGTATGGCTCACCTATAAAGGACTTAAAAGTTAACAAGATGGTGTCTTTCACAGGCTTTCCCCAAGGAAAAATGCAAATAAATGGAAGTGCATAGGGATTTATAGGGAAAGAAGACAAGAAGTTATTAAGATAAGGTTATAGTTGAATGATATAATATGTTGATAAATCTGAGGAAGATGACTCCTATCCAGAGTGTTTTAATGCCCTTGATCACTGTTACAATACTAACCAGTTAATTAGAGTTTGGATGCATGTAATAATTTACCCAGAAATGAAGTTTCAAGGTGCCCTGAAGGAAAATGACAAAACTCCCAGATTTTTCACAGAACAGCTTCAGAAATGCTTTGATGTTCAGGTACATGCAATGAAGACGAATAAAGAAAAGGTATAGATTCCTAAAATGCTGGGGTGGCATAAGAGGAGGAAATAACCCTCTCTGTACAATATATTTCTGTACAATAGCTGGGTGGCTTCACTGCCAAGTTCAACTTTGTGCTTCAGAGCAGGGACTTAGGACCTTCCTAGCACCCTACCACCACCTCTATCTATATATCTGACCCTGAGCACCCCAGTCTGCTTATACACAGCACACTTGCTGCTCTGATGAGGAAAATGAGGCTCCACCTAGCAGGTAAATACTCAGTCCTCAAACTTCAAGATACTCTTGCACAAGCACCAGATTGTAGGGCTGGAGAGACTGTGAGACACAGACAGCTTCACTGCCTCTGGTTCCCAAAGTGGTATAACTTGGGGTTGGGGTGATGCTGCAGCCCAGTTAAATAATTACTGCTTAGTACTGTTTTTAGGATAAAAAAATATCGATTTGATCACACGTCAAATGGTAGTTAGGCTATAAAGCTTACTTTGGAGGACAAATAAAAAGCTGAAGATGATCTTAAGATGTTTTTCAAACCTCTTTAAGTTAAAATGTAAAGGGAAAAAAGAATCATCAAGAAGGAAACTTCTGTTTCTCCTTGGGCATCTTTCTCTCTTGCAACGCAATTTTGGGGAAATGTCATTAAAGACAGTTAATATGGCCTTATCTCTTGCAGCAAGACCTGGCAAACTTCACTAGCAGAAAGCTGAAAGCACTGCTTATAATTTGCCTTTGTATTACAGTCACGTTGCTGGTCTTGGCTAGTTACACCAGACTATTAAAATAAAGTAGCAGATAGGAAAGAGGAGAAAATAAGAAATAGGAGAGAGAGGAGGACAGGGTCAGGTGCAGCAGTCATCTGATAGGCAGAAGCAGAGGAGAGTGGCTGCACAGCTCTGCAAGGGCATCCTACAGCCAAGAAAGTAAAGTCAGCCTTCAATCGCTAGTAAATCTTTGCCTGAGCCAAGGGAATAAAGCAAATGGCAGACCAAAAAAGTGAAAAATGTTAATATTTCTGTTGTTTGGTTGTTCAACCATGACAATGGCTAGATGATGGTTAAATGTGTTACTTACTAATGAGCGGCTTTCTAGTGCTTTATGGTACTGATTAACATGCTCCACGTTGCTAGTACTGATGTGAAGGTGAAATGGTGATAATATAGTGAAGGGAACTTCAGGGAAAAGGTTTGTGCAGACAGAGAGAGCTTCAGATAACTTGGAAGGAGTGAGGTATTATGCACATGTAGCAAGTCTGCCCACACACATATTAGTCATTTCAGAGCCTGAAATCTCCTGTTCTCACTGCATCCCCTGCAATCAATGTGGGAATGAGAGATGCTCACTGAGGTCTAGAAGGGACCTCGGAGCACTTTTCCCCCAAACTCCTCCATTTAGGGCACTGTAAAGAACAGTGTGCAAAGCACCAGAACGAAAACAGTCTTGCCAGGATTAGCAGTATCTGTATCTTGGCTCATTCTTATCAGCCCTTCCAAGGCACAATAGTGACCAAAACTTCCCATCGAGCTAATTATCAGCAGAAAATTAATTACCCTTCACAGTTCACAGCAATTGCCACTTTTGCTATAAAGAACTGTTCCCACACAGTGGGCTAAGATAATACAGGATGGACAATATGCACTGGAGTACTTTGCACTTTGACTTCCTCGCACATTTCAGTATTCTCAGAATACATCACCACAATATATTCAAAACTGCCATGGAACCACTGCTGACAAATGCTAACTTTCTAAAAGTGGTGGTTGTTTGCAGAGTGCCTTTAATCTGAGAACTTTAATAACACAAATGCCACATCTCTGTGAAGCAATTTCTTAACATCTTTTGCAAATGGGTATGTTCTGGTGCAGACATGCCCACATCAGATTGCAAAACCACTAGTAAAAATTCTTGATCCTACTGTGCTATTACATAACCCAAGAGCCAGGTACTGATGCTATAGTGCAACTGATTTCCAACATTTTCTCCTCTTTGCGCACACACCTTACTCAACATCCCAAAATGAAAATATTTAGGTGACAGAGTTGCTCAGATAGGAGATTCAGCAAAATATCTTGAGGCAGATTTTTTTTTTGTTATCATACACTGCTAGCACAGAACTCTGTGTTGTCATGGAAATCCTCTTTCCCAAAGACGTTTAAAGTAAACAGCCATCCCTCTGCCTTTCCTCAGTTTTCATGAATGACAGCTTAACTACCACAGCCACTGCTTATCCACAGGTGGTTTTGGCAGTTTAGGGACTACTTCTCATATTTTTTCATTTAAGTCTGGAATAGAGGTCAAGACATTCCTCTCTAATCACTGACCTTCCTTCCCCTCAATTTCTTCTTCTATGCCAGCTGCTAAAAAATGCACTGCTATCCATTCAAAGGAAAAAATATCAATTTAAAATCTCCCACTTCCAAAAGCATATGAAAGTCTGCATTATAAACTCTTACAGGTAGTACATTATACTTTTCCACTTTTGGGGAAGGGGAAGACAATTGTCCCTGCACAACTGAGCAGTATCAACTTCTTCATTCATCAAGGCTAATACTAACAGCATTTTTGTAATTGCAGATTACATGAAAAATACTGAAATCACTTGGAAAACCACCATGCTAACAAGCTGGAGCAACCATCCTTAACATAAAAAATGTTCTCCTCTGTGTGTCCATTAAGATACATGGTAATATAGAGAACAGTGCAAGACATCTCTTCCTCAGTTACACCTCCATCAGCACTTCCTAAGAGAAAATACGTGAAAATTCTTCCTGGATGGACTAGATTTTAAAAGGAAATCATCTTCCTCTGTACTACTAAGCACTGCATAATATTTTAAAATAGAGATCGTCTCAGGAGGCTTTTCGCATTGATGCAAATCCACATCCAGTTATCATCCTTATTTCAGGATGAAAGAAAGCAGCCTGCAGAGAAATGAGTGTCATACTTGCTGTTTCCCCTATAGCAGTAGAAATGAAGAACCTGAACAGGTTAACTCATCAGCACTGGTGCTCACATGAAATCCTTTCCAGCTTTCTGTGGTAACCGTGCAATACCACCCCGTTTGAAACCAAAGGTTTGCCTAAGGTACTGTAAAACATTTAGAGCAAGCATCCCCAGAGAGGATCCTTTCGAAGGCCGAAAGGCTTTGCAATAAGGCATTCTGCCATATGAGTAGCAAAACCAAACTGTAGTACTCGTGGGGAAAGTTGTAAAGCTGGTGAAAGTAGTTCTGTACAGCTGAAATGAGTGCTACTGCTGCTCATACCACAGCTACATTTTTTGTGTCATAGGACTCATTTCTGGTTCCCATTAAGAAATGACGGAGACAGAGGGAAATGCAGAGACTGAGTCCTCAGCAGCACTGACTGTAGGGTGATGCTCTAGCTGCCTAGTTGCCACCATTCACCTTCTATATACAAGTCATATCAGCTGAATATATCGTTCCCAGCCTCCACTCCCTACCTCATTTAACTCAGCAGATTCTTAAGCCAGAAGCTATGAAGGAAATGTGTCTGTTGCTGTAGATGCATCACACTCCACAAAATTGGCTTCCATGTTGTTTTGTATTGGAAAGTGACCCACCAATAAGCCAGGCTTCATCTCAGATTTCAAACACCAAATTGCAGTGTCACAATTATGTTTCACTTCTTTCAAAAACTAAATCACAGTGTTCACGTTTCATGCTACTGAACTTCTTTGTTATCAAACAAAAATGTGCAACTATTTAATTGTTTATTTTTTCAAATTTCTTTGCTGTCACCTGAATTTGAGCTGTCAAACGTTTCTTCTGCCATATATCACTGACATGACAACATCTTGTGGCCATATAATCTACCTCAAACTCAACCCCAACTTGAGGACTCAGTTCACAAAACCAAGCTGCACAGTGACTACCAACACATACAACAAAAATATCTTATTATTATAACATTTTACTTTGCAACAAACTCACTGACTCATTTGGCTCAAGGAGCTGCTCCTTCAGGCACAGGACATAATAAAGCCACAGGAACCTCAATTGTTTAAATAGCTGCTGTGCCAAAAACATTTTTATTAGCTGACATGAGAGTGATTCAAGTTGTCTAACAACACTGAAAAAGTCCCATTCTGACCATTTCCCAAATGTCCTCCTCCCAATTCCTCTAATTTTAGACAGATGTTGATAATAATGTCAATACACTAGTTGATATGAGACTCCTGAATCACTGCATGCCAGAGGAGGGCCTCAGAGCTGAACAGCTGGGTCTTGCAGCATTTCAGTACACAAAACACCCGGTAAGATTGGCAGATCACAGAAGACAACTTTCTGATAAGACTACCCATTACATTTACTAAAGCCTTGGAAAGCCTCAACTTGCTTGCTGAGTGGCTTTGGCATCATCTAGTTTTGTTTCTTGAGCTTTCACCCCATGGACATAAATCAAATACTTTCTGTAGCGCCTTGGCTAGGTCACAGGCTTGGACAGTAAGTGCAAAGCATCACTTTCCCCTGCTATGCAATAAATCACATATCCTTACTGTGACTAAACTTCCCCTTTCACTAAGGTCAGGATAACAGTGCCTCCTCCCTCTGAATAATATGCCCATGAAGTACTTTCTGATCAACGGATGAAAAGTGACACAGATATATATGTCATTATTCTGTTCAATAGGATACGCCATTGGTAACCTAGACATAGGTAACCTAGACATAACTAGAGAAAGAAATGTCTCAATCGATAAAATAACTTGCAGCAGTATCAAACCCACACGTGCCATCACCACTACAGTACTTTTTGCTTTTTTATTTAAGAATATTTAACATAGGATAAGAAAGGATAACAAAAAAAAAAAGGAATCCAAAGGCATTTTTTATTGTTCTGGAATTATAGTGAAGATAACGAAGAAAAGAAAAAAAACCTGTGTTTTAAATTGTTGAGTATGTTACATATCAAAAACAATTTTACTGCTGGTTTCTCAAAATGGAGTGTTTCAATATTCACACTCAAAAAGAAACCATGCAAGAGCTTTAGATGCTCCAGATGGGATGTCTATTGTTAAAGGTTTTGAAATCAGTATTATGGTTGTCTTTTATAGATGGATTTTGGTTGGTGTGTTATTGCAATCAGTAATGCTAAAACAGTCTGTCAAGCTCTCTAGTGGAGAGAGACAGAAGAGCAAACCAAGGGAAAACAACAGACACATACTTTTTAAAAACCCATAAGTCATGTCTTTTTTTTTTTGAGGGGAAGGGGGAAGGACATACATTTAGAATTTAAAAAAAAAGGAAAAAAGACAGACACTCAAGAGTGATTCTGCTGGTAGTTACAGCTCATCATTCCACATACGCCTGAATTTATAGATGAAATTCAGTGGAAACAAATTATATTTCCTACATATTACAAATTGCAGCCTGAGCTAATCCTAAGCATTATGCAAAACAAATAAAGTATTTTACTCATAATTTCTTAGTATAGACATCCAAGTTATATTCCTAAAAGATGACAGCATAATTAATTCTCATCAACCTGGTTTAACTGAAAATAAGTCATGTCAAATAAACTTGTTATTGTTTTCTGATGGAATCCAGAGCTTGAGTGATTAAAGATCTCTTTAGTCGCACGTCAGATTTCCATGAGGCATTGAGACTTGGGCTGCTAGAAATCTTGACTTTTTAGAAGCACTTACGCAAAATCAATGCAGCCAATGTTAAATTGATTAAAAAGTGGCTGACAGTGAATTCACACACATGAATAAACACCTTCTAACTAGAAATGGGATTCATCATCCAACAGTAGCATTTTTATTGGGAGCAGCAGAGATCTGGTTTCTGAAACAATGCTGTTCTGTGTCAATGACGTGAGAGAAAATACAAATCAATTGGTAACAGTTGGAGGAGGAAGAAGATTGAAAGTGAGAATAAATACAACTGAAGATGAGTCAATTATTTAAGTTGTCTTGAATTGTTTTGAATTTCATTAAACACAAAGAGCAAGCCTAAAAAACCTTAAACATATACGCAAAGTCCAAGAAAAGAACAGCGAGGATCACAGTCTCAAGACAAAGGATAGCTATGGGAGAGCAGCAGCTCTGAGGGGCACCTGCAATTCACAGCAGGCAGCTAGATGGAAAACTCCCAAGTACAACCCTGTAGCTACCAGGACTGCTAGGTCCATGAGGTGCATAAACAGGAAGATAACAAGCAGAAGAAGGAAGTAGTAAAACCGTGTATATGGCTGAGGTGAAGCCATTATGGGAATACTGGGCCCAGTTCTGCCATTCTTTAGGGAAGAATATTGACAGTCTGGAACAGGTTCAAGAAATGCTAAAGAAATCATCTGAGATTGAGGAAATAAAATAATACCCAAAGACTTTTTTTATTTACCCAAGAGAGAACTCAGAGGTGACTCATTAGAAGCATTCACATAATTAAAGAGGAAAGAGATTCCTGGTGGCAGAGCATGCCTTAATCTCGCAGATGTACAAATGTGTAATGGCAAGTCTAAATTCAGAGCAGGATTTAATATACCAAAACTCTTTCCTGGCAAAAAGTTTTGCATCTGTTTTGTTCTTCTGAATGAAAACAAGGGGCAGGATTAATTTAGTAGGGCATGTAACTGTTAGAAATGAAAACCTATTTTAAAATTTATTAAAAAGAAAAAAAAGCCCATCCTTTCCATTTTATAGGCATCCAGGCTTTCTTGAGGCTTCGCTAAAGCGACAGTCTTGACTTAGCCATCACATACCAACTTTTAAAGAAAGAGCAAGAGCCATTCTTCAATCCTTGAAGGGGTAGAGTCCAGATTAATAAACAGGGCAGGGGAAGGCACATGTAGCTACTCAACCTTCTACTCTTGAACGTCCCAATGTCCCCAAGTTTCATATTACTGCAGGAAAAACTCATCAAGGCCCAATGGAAGTGTCTGAAGCGGGTTAAGTGTTTACAATTTCTGTGAGTAGTAGCTCTTCTGTAGCAACCACAATGGTTCAAGTAGCTGAGACTGGCAGTACTCCTGCAACGACTCCCTGAGGCAGCAGGCAGCTCCTGGAGCCCTCCCAGAGCCCAGGTGAGCACCGAGGCTGGTACCACGGACTGCAAGAATCTCTGCAATGTTATAATTGGAGCTGCTTTAATAAGTAACTCCACTTAATTCATTAACTCTCCAAGATTAGCAGAAAGACACACTCCATAGCCAAAACCAACAGCAAATAAATTTTGAGTTTTCAGGCCAAGTCACAGAGTTAGCACAAGCCAGGATTTTTATTTTTATTTTTTGCAAATGAGGAAAACATTTAGTACATACTTTTCATTCTTCACACAAAATACTTTCTAAGACTTGCCTCAAAATTCCCAGGATGAACCAGATAAATCCTAGAGCAAGTACTGGCATGAAATTCTAGGATGACTTGATTTTGTTGACATTGCTGTTGAGTACACAGCCAGGTAGGTATACTGCAAAAGAAATGCATTGCCACAGAGAACTACCAGACCTAGGGAAAACCTGTCAGTGCAGATTTGGCTGAAAAGGAGATTCCACACAAAAGTCGTTCAGATGGAGCAAGGCCACTTCTTCTGCACGCAGTATCCACCAGTGTGATCTGACTGCCTAGCCCAGGCAATTCAAGCCTCAGAAAACGCCAAGCCAGCAAACATTTCCAAGCCATCAGCCTCTTTACATCTGTTAACATTATGGTCACCACAGGAGTTTTCAGTTATACCATGAGTCAAAACAAATACAATGCTGTGTTAATGATTTCATGGTTGCTTAACTGCCAAGCATCAGACAGGTCTGCAGCCCTCTGCGTTTCTGCGCATGCATTTTGCTTTAATGTATGGCCTGAGGAAATAATAAGTTAGAGAGTTTCCATGAAGCTAGTTTGGCCTTAAGACACACATGTACACACAACTAAGAAGACATATCCCATACGCAGGTTTTAAGAGGACTTGCAAGCAGGTAAAATCCATTTAACACAATGGGACCTCCCCAGTTGTCCCAGTGGGTATTTTCCCTTTGGGGTTCTTGCACCCTTGCCAATCTTTACCAAGCCACTCTGCAAGCTCATCTCAGCAACTTGCCCCATAAGCAACTAGATAAAACTAAGCTCCTGAGTTTACACATTAAGATGCCAGTACTGTCTTCACATTATAAAGGCAGAAGTATAGAGGCTGATAGCAGGCTCACCTCCTAAAACTAAAAAAATCCCAGGGAACTAAAAACCTGAAGTGGTATGGCATATTATTTCACCAAAAAAAAAAGAAAAAGAAAACTAGAACTTCTTATAAAAGATGACACATAGTAAAATGTAATTCGTACAGTATAAGAATATAACAGCATGAATAATAACCTAGCATTAAGTATATATAGAAGTTATTATTAGGGGAAATCACAGATTTTTTTTATTGTGAACTCAGAGAATTCTAAAAAGAATAAGAAAGCCTGACAGGACTTTACAGAGAAAATTCTCGCATATGGAGTTTCTTTTAAAAATTCTCAAGAATAAAATTTTATCTACAACTTATCCTGGCGTAAAGAAAGTTTCTAAAATGCTTTGGCAGGTGACCTCCAGCAAGGTCCAGACAGGCAAGACCAGACAGCTTCTACGGGAGGCTGCTCCTACTTGCAGTATGAAGTCTGTGGGATAAACCCACATCCCCTGGTATCCTGAACCCACACACTGAGATTTGGCCACAGAATGCTGAAGCAAGAGCATGCTGCAGCCAAAGAGGATGGTCTGGTCTCACTCCCCACCTGCAGCTGCTCTCATGCTCTGTGTCCTCATGCCAGCTTGAGTATTTGGATGCCGAGCAGTGTGCTGGATCAGGGAACGAATCCAGCTGAAAATAAACCCAGCGTGAAATGGTTTTCTTTTTCTTTAATCAGTTCTCCTCCCTCACATAGTTATAAAAACTCCAGTGGTGACAGGAGAGAGAAGAGAAGGAGAGAATAAGCAGCAAGGACAAGAAGGGAGATGGAACTGTGGACCCCTCAATGAGCAGTTTTCTGAGGGGTTAGTACAAACCCATGGCCTGCATCTGTGGCCAACACCTTCACTCTCTGCTGCTGGTAACCACAAACCACGAAAACTTGGGCTTCTTCAGCATGAGCAACTGCAACACCAGTGGGATTAGGCAGCATGATTGCTTGATGGAGAAAATCCTTCAAGACCTCTGAGGCTGCAAGGCCCTGTGCACATGGCCAGGGCAGAGATGGAAGGAGAAGACTCAAGAAGGAAAGGTGGATGAGAATGTTTTCACCTGGGATGTCTCCTGCATGAGGGACTTCTTTCATTCTGAGTGACTTCTGGTTGCTGTCAGGAGCACAGAAGTAGATACTTGGAAGATAGAGACTAAGATACTTAGAAAAAAATTACAAATGGAAATTTTATAGTCTATTCCACTGCCTAAATTACCAATGAAAGTATCAGTGAGTATCTACAATCTCTGCCATCTGCCTTTTATTTATGTTACTTCTTAATACTTAAGACTATTCACTTTCATGTATACATTGGCTGAAAACCATATGTATCATTTTTTCCTTTGATCACTCAAAACTTATTCCTTTCTTTTTAATATCTCTATGTAAATCCACTGACATATTTTCAGAGATTGGTGTAATCTATCATCATATTGGTAGAAACTACTCAGAAGGAAAGATTAATGATAAAGCAGCAGTGTATTTGGGGAGAGAATTGGTAGATTTATTTACTGATTCCCAGATACTAAGGAACACAGATCTCTGTGTTTGCCACTGAAATACAGAAACTGCTGTCAGGTGTGTAAATTGATGAGGATTGTAGTGTTAGAGTTCAGTTCCATAGTCACACTAATTAATATTGTGAAGGTGGCAAATGCAGCAGTTCAGACAATGTGAGCAGAAGGTCTCAAAAGTTTAAGAGCTGTTACTTAAGAGTTTAACATTGCTTTTGATGGCCGAGGCAGTGAAGGAGAAAAAAGATTAAATATTTTCACTGGATCACTGAACGTTTGCCAGAAAGACTGCACTAAAATCTAGGCAATTAATTTTTGAATTCATAGCTGATACATTTGACCCTAGTTGATAAAGCAATATAACATACCAGTGTTGTATCAGGTTGGCTGCTTTACAATGAAAAAGTCCTCTTACCAAAAGAAGTGTTTTCCACCATTCCTTAACTTCTTTTTCTGTTTTTCACAGTGTTTTAGAGTCACAGTAATATGAGAAAGTTGGGATTCTGACCCAGAAAAATCTGCATCTTAAGAACCAGGGACAAAACTGTGTGTATCTACATACATCTACAAATATCTTTTAATGTCTCTAGCATGCAGATAAGTTTGGATTATTTGCCTTCCCTAATGGAGAAGCAAAAAGGAAGGAATAAAAGAGTTGGGTTCTGGAGGGTCAAGTTTTGTCTGAATTACTAACAATCTCTCAGTTTGAAGCTCCCAAATGATTTTTTGCAAATAGTTTTAAGCTGCTTTATTTACATAAAAGAATATCTGGAGAAAAGGTTCACATGAACATCAAAAGACAAAATAAGATTATGTCTTCAGTTTGATATACAACTTATAAAGCAAGAATGTCACCCTTCCGTAATTTGTTTTCAGTCCTGTGCAGAATATAATACAGGAGGAACAGAAAGATTGTATGTACAGCCATGCCAATAGGGAGCCAAGAACTAATCTGAACTCAAGGCAAAAACAGAGGGAAACTGAGCAGTTCATCTACTTCCAGCTAAAATTAGCTGTTCTATGTTTACAGCAATGACTGGGAAGAATTTGGCCTATATTTTCTAAGAGAAATTTGTGCAGTTATTAAAAATGTAAGCATTTTCAATCATTTTGAGCAGCAAGGTAACAATCTTGAAATTAAAAAATATAAAAGTAAAGGTAACAAAACAAAACAAACAAAACCCATAAAACAACTGGTATCAATGAAAACCCATCTCGGAATGATATTGCGTTAACTTGCCTGATAGCTGCATTAACCTTTTCCCAGGACTTCTTTTTCTTTTCTTTTTTTTTTTTTTTTAATTGTGGAACACTTTTCAACATGTCAGAGCAATAGATATAATAAAACAACAGTTTAAGACAGTGATGACAACTGTCATAATACCAACCATTGAGTCGGGGAATTTCCTGATCAGCTACCTCAGCAAAGGCTGGCTAAACTGGAAGGCTCATAAACATTGGACAAATGAGTCAAGCTATCTAGAGTCTTTTGAAAGTCAGTAATAACAAATATTAATTATCTTCCATGAACCACCTTTGTGACTGCCTCTGTAAACTGACATTCAAGAACCTTGAGGATTAATTACGAGTAATGAAGTTCATTTCTGCATTGCACAGTTAAACCAAACTCCCTGCAAATGAGTTTGACCTTTCCTGCACTGCATGCTCTAGAATTTCTTATCCAGAACTTGCTTACCTGCAGTCAATGTGCTCACAAATGAACTGGCTCCATTTACTACCCATGCTAAGAATGTAAATAATAAATATTCAGGCTTTAAAAATAAAATAGACATTATATTTAACATAAAGCCATATTCTAGGAGACAACACTATGAGAGCCACTGTCAATTAAACAGAACTGATGTGGAAAAAGACAGTTTATTACACTTGCACTTGGCTTGTTAATACATCTGGCTACCTGCCCAAACACCCAGCTCAATACAGAACGGTGTGAGCTGTGAAGCTTGAAGCTCCCCTACACCTGCATGTTGCAAGGTCAAAAGTACTGCAAGAATAAGCTAAAGAGATTATATATTATTGATACACTACTGATGTAAGTCTTAGTAGCACAGTAAGAAATATTAATGTATTCGCAAGTAATGCCATTACATCGGCAATAGCATGAAATTTTAAGTATCATGCAATGTACAATGAGATTTTGGGGAAAAGAATTGAGTTAGGAGCTTATGCAGGTAGCTACATTGTGCAAAATAAACAAGTAAATTCAACATGATTTTTTGCTCCTCTGGACAGGGTAAATGGTAACTGAGTTAAAACATACTTTAGGCACTTTTGCTTGAAGCTCAGGTGAATCCAGGAGATATGGTCACAGAGAAAAGAAGGAAGGAAAATCTTTATCCAAAGATCTTGCGGTGTCAAACATGTTATTTTGTCTCATTTTCGAAGGAAAAACTAATAGCAGGTTTGAAAAAAAAAGTAAAAAATGCTCATTCTTCAGAGTTGCTTCAGACATTAAAACAATGTAAGTCTCATTTTAAAGGAAACAGCTGACATGATAATTTAAGGAATCTGATGCGCTTGATCCTTACAAGTAGGCAAAGTCTCCTTTCACATTACCTAAAGTGGAATACTTTCCTCTTTTACTGTGCTTGCTTTTGCTTATAAGTATGGGAATTGCCAGGTTGCTGGAAAATGTTTGCAGTTAAGTTTGCAGTTCTGTTGACTTTTGTTGCTGCCTTCAATTATCACTCCCAGTAGAGAAGAAACTGTTCTGAAATGCCAGAAAATTGACAATCTTTACTCTTGCAAAGGAAAGCCACTAAATCTCACATCGCTTCTCATCACCTATCCTTTATAGGTCAGACACGTCTAACTGCAAGTTAAGATTAAAAATGGCTTGCTACTAATCTTAGCACAAACATTAGTGCTGCTCTAATACACGGTGCTGTACAGTAGCAGAGCAGATGAAATAGTCAGACATCTGACTCGCCTCTGACCTTGGCCTGGAGTTATCTGGGGGCAGGGACAACATTAAAAACATGGTAGATGATCCCTTACAGGTTTAGCTGTAATTTAGCTTAATTTAATTTAGCTGTAATGGAAGGAATATAGGAAGGTTGTCAGAGAATGCAGGGATGAGGCAAGGAAGGCTAAGGCACATTTGGAATTAAATCTGGCAAGGGATGTTAAAAATCAGAAGAGCTTCTTCAAATATATAACTGGCAAAAGGAAGATCAGGGAAATGTAGGTCTGCTGTTGAATGGGGTAGGTGCCCTGGTTATGAAAGACACAGGAAAAGCAGAGTTACTGAATGCCACCTTTGCTTCAGTTTTTACCAAGGGCAGCCCTCTGGAATCCCAGACCCCAGGGACAAGAGAAGAAGCCAGGAAAGAGGAAGACTTGCCCTGGGTAGAGGAAGATGGGGTTTGAGAACACTTAGGTATACTTGATATCCACAAATCCATGGACCCTGATAGTATGCACCCCAAAGTGCCGCGTGATCTGGCGGATGTTATTGCTAAGCCACTCTCTGTCATCTTTCATAGATCCTGGAGAATAAGGGAGGTGCCTGAGGACTGGAATAAGTGTTCAAAAATGGCAAGAAGGAGGATGCAGGCGACTACAGGCCAGTCAGTCTCACCTCCATCCCTGGAAAAGTGACAGGACAGCTTATCCTGGCTGTTGTCTCCAAGCATATGAAGGACAAGATGGTGCTCAAGAGCAGTCAGCATGGATTCACCAAGGGGAAATCATGCTTAACTAACCTGATAGTCTTCTATGATGGAATGACTGGCTGGGTAGATGACGGGAGAACCGTGGATGTTGTCTATCTGGACTTCAATGCTTTTGGCATTGTCTCTCATAGCATCCTCCTCCTGCCCAAGCTCCGAAGTTGTGGGATAGATGAGCGGACGGTGAGGTGGATTGAGAACTGGCTGCATGGCAGAGCCCAGAGGGTTGTGATCCGTACCACAGGGTCTAGTTGGAAGCCTGTAGTTAGCGGTATCCCCCAGGGGTCAGTCCTTGGTCCAGTCCTGTTCAATTTATTCATCAATGACCTGGATGAACAGACGGAGTTTCCTTTCAAAGATGCTGACAAAGTGTTTGATTTTGGTTATTCTCAATCAAACACCATTTAGACAACTCCTCTCAAAATTACAGTATCATCTCCTGCTTTGTATTACAGCTGTTACAGTGACTTGAGATTCTATGGTCACTGCAGTTTTAACAGTTTTTTAATGACTAATTACACCAGCCAATTTTCCATATGACTTAAAATTCATCAAAGTCCTTATCTTCAGTGATACTCATGCACAGTTCCCACTGAGGCATTTCAAGTTGGGCCAGGCATTACATGGGTGGATCTACATACATTTAACTGCATTCAACATACACTTGTTTCCTTTGTTTTCTCTAATGATATTGTCCTTGCGTATCAATAAAAAAAATGAAGCAAATTAGTTTCTTTCTTCTGTGCATTTAAATGAATCTGGATGTCTGCAAATTATTAGGATTTCTTGGAAAATCAGTGACCATAACAAGAACCTCCTGTACCCTCAGTGAACAAAACATATCACTGAGTTGTGAACCAAATTTACAGATCAGAAATAGTTGACAAGTTCATTTCTGAAAAATCGTTTAAGAAAATCATCAAAATAATGACTTGTACCTTATGGAACTTCTCAGCCCTGTTCCCTTTTAATTACATTCATGACTAGGGAGACAATTTTTTTGTTTGTTTTGTTCTTTCAATTTCTTAGAATGAGCACTGAGGTTTTACTAACCACACTGCGAATAAAAGAGAACAGGTAAGAAATCCAACAAAGAATTAGCTCATTTCCCCTATGTTTGTAATCTCATAACACCAAATCCTTACTTCCCTGATAAGTTGTCCACTGATGATAAACAGGAGATGCACTGCTAACGCTAAAAGGAAAACCTGCCAGGTGTTACTACAATCTCAAAGAGCTAAAGTTGAGCTGCTAGATACTCCTGGTTGGTGCTGAAGAACCTGCAAAGAACATGTTGCTACGAGCTGACTAGTTTGTTTTTTTTCTTCTTTTTAAAATGCACAACTCATTTGGGGACAGATGTGATTAGAAAAACCTGCACAGATGGGTTTTGCATATACTCTTCTATAAACCACAATTATATTAACTTCCACTTGGAGTAAAACAACAACATTATCATTAAAATTAATGAATTTATACTTTATTTTGCTGTAAATGGTTATTTGTTGTAGGCTGACTTCTGTGTACCGTTCAGCAGATGTGAGAAGGTAAATTTTCACCATCCAGAGTATCCTTTCTGAGATAAAATTATTCACAAAATAGTGTTGCTTCTGAACATCACATAGCTAAAATAAAATAAACACAAGTTTCTTGAGAGAAGGATGACATCTTCCAAGATACAATAACAATAAGAGCATTCCTGGTTCAAACTATTGGCTCTAACTTTCACATAAATAAATGTGGTAATCCAAAGGCTGATGCCAATGCAAATCTGGCAATTTAAATAAACTAGCTATTTAGTTTAAGGAGAAGTTTGGACTTCACCTGGAAAACACACCCAGTTCCTTCCTAATATAATTCCTCCTTTCCTGTGCTGAAATATAGATGAATTTTCTAGAGAGAATCGACACTGAAGTTACCAGCATCAGCCCCAGCCATTTGTTTTCCTCTCCAGAGCTGGCAGATGATAAAGATGGAAATATGGGCTGAAGAGGCCCTCTTGGTTCCTCAGCCTGGCCACTGGGAACTCCCGCTTGCACTGAGGAGCACACACTGTGGAGCCCTTGTGAGCTAAGAGGATCTCAGCTTGAAAAACATCACGGACCACTTTATTTTCCACTATTAAATCAAGCTGACAATTTACCAGAGGGGCCAAGGGACGTTAATCACTCCAAGCAATGTCAGCCACAACACTCTATACTCAGAGCTCTCTGGCTTCCCATTCCCACCCTCCTCCCTGAGGTTTGGGCTACATACATCCCCAAACATGTAACCTTTGTGTAGCCTGCTTGTCTAGGGATTTTTTCCTTTAATATTTCTTGAATATTTTATATTCCTTGAGCACTGTTCACACTAATTGAATAATCCAATAATTCTCAGCAGCCACATGCAGCTTAGGCTCTTTCTAATTTGAGCATGATGATACCTCTTAAATGAATTGGGGCAAGCCAAAAACTGAAGGCGTTTTACGCAGTAATGAAATCTAAAATGCCTGCCTGCATCCATTTATTAATGTCACCACAGAGCAAAAAGCAATACAGCATCAGAATGAAACACGTCGCATCTTCAGCTTGCCTATTGCCTATCATTTACACACCCGCACACTCTGCTTTAATTAAACATTGCACAGCTGTAGTTCAGGTTCCTCTTTATTGAGTCTTTTTGCATTATTTCATGTATAACACAGACTAAGATGATCTGATAAAAGCTCAATAGAAACAAAATATGAGCAGCCTGCCAAGAACCACACAGACTTGGCCTGTGGACAAAACAGGAATCCACAACTGTGGAAAGGAAAACGGAAATGAGGACAGAAGACCAACTTCTTTTTCTTTGGGGGATATGGAAAATAGAAACATGTTTTTCAGCAGCTGATTGCCGACATGAAGTATTTAAAACTCGCTCTCTGCAGCAAAACTTGTTGTTATTCAGAATCAGAACCATGTCTGAGGTCACTGACTACTAGCACCATTTCATCAAAATAAGAAATTTTAAGAATCACCGAAGTAGATTTTGGGAAGAAAAATCTTTTCTAAAAGAAAATCTCAGAGACTGTCACAGGTTTACAATTAGTTGAGCTTCTATTACCAAAAAAAAAAAAAAAAAAAAAAGGAAACTTTTATGAGACTGAGATATTTTTCAGTAAAAAAAATGCATATAAACTACTTCTCTGCACTGCAAACTACTGGCATATGAGGATTAGTTTTTAGATAACATTCTTTTTTCCAATAACATGTTCTGCAGACAGCTGTGTCCTTAAAGACAAGTGTGAAGGTCCCTACTCCAGTCTGCACAGCCCTCAAGAACTTTTGAGGTATTTTACAGCAGTACATTTTTACAGTGGAGTGCTTTCCCTAAATTTATATAAATTTATATAAACACATATTTATATGAGAATATCCCATGTTGATCAGGTGACAGTACCATGCATGAATGGTTAGTGTGGTTTGAGAAACATTGCCTTAACTAATGGAGAAAAGTTGTAGGAAGGTAGAAATAATGGGTTTGTGAATTCTTCCCTTAAAAATATAAAGCTCCAATAGAGAAATTAGGCACATATACATAGGTATTTTAAATATGCATATATGTGCAGATATATGCATTTCCTAGCCTTCTCCCATTCTCCTGCAGGGCTAGAATGCATTGGGTAAAAATTTCAAAAACATCTAAATCACCTTCAGTGATTTCTTCGTGTTTTGGCTTAAAAAGAAAATAAAAGAGAGAAATTTTTCATTCTTTGTGAAATGAATGTTTCATTTTAGTAAAACAACTGATCCAACTTTCCAACTTACTACTTTCTCTTCTTTCTTTTTACCTTTTGTAGTTTAGCTCAAAATAAATATTTTTAAAAACAGGAGGATTTTTTTTCCCCTGTAATCTCTATAGCAGCCTTACTTGCTACTGCAAGCCATGGAAGGTGATGATCTTCAGTATATAAGAATCACATTTTCTAAAACATCGTAGTCTTTCCCACATATTACTAGACTGATTTGAACAAATTTCTAAGTAGATTTGTCTAATCTTGAGCTGCAGTTTTTTGCAAATTGAATAATGGACTAAAATAATTTACTCGATTCTATGTTTAATCTGTCAGATATTCACTGTAAAAACAAAGTTGTATCATATTTAAAAAATAATTCACAAGTGAAAGGCCAGCTGATCTCTTCCTTGCTTTCCATTTCTCTTGATTCCTGAAATGCTTTGTTAAGCCAACCCTCCTCACTCTAGTAGGTTATTACCGTGGCTTCCCAGAGAACATATCAGCCTCAGGAGCTCTAATTCCATCTATTCACAGATGTAATACAGCTTCTTCAGTATCCTAATTGAAGGTAGAAAATCCATCTCATAATATGACTGAAAAATAATTATACCATACCTACTGCATACAGGGTTCATAAAATTGTATCAGGATGATCCATCATGTAACTGAAATTCAGTAAACTATACTAGCAAGAAAAAGTTATTTTCCGACAGCTTTAAATTAAATCATAGTGAGGAAATAACTTTCTTACTCTTTATTCTGGTAACACTAAACACTGCGTACCACAATCTAAGAGTCAGAAACCTCATATAAGGAACCAAAAGGCAATTTTTCCCTCCCAAAAAAGCAGAAAAGTAGTTCCATCATACTGGGACACCACTAAGAATCACAATAGATACTCAGACAACCAGTACTAACTTTATTACTAGATCCTCTTTTGTTCCTAAAGTATAATTACAAGAGTGGAAAGTCATCTGTGGAGTCTCCGTAGCCACTTCTAGGAAAAGGCTCTATCAGTAGTGTAGAAATTACTCAAGCAAGAGAAGCAACGTACAATAATAATGATGAATGTTCAACTTTGAAAATCACTGCTTGCTCAAAAGATATTATTAGGCTCATGGCAAATATAAAAACAAGCATAAAGCCTGTGTCCTGAAACTCTGTTATCAGTTATTAACAGTTGTTAACAGTATGGCTATGAGGACTGAATCACTAAGCATTTAACAAAAAATACCAGCTAGTAGCACAAAAAGAATGGCCCTACTGAATGACATAAATTTATTCAAACTCCAGTGGAGAAATTCCAGCCTAAAAGAAATACTGCCCAAAAGGCAAGGTCTTTTTTTCCCTTCATTTTGTAACTAATACGATTTAAGAAAAATATATTGAAAGTACTAGTATTTTTGCTGATGTTCAATGCAACCCTTTAGCTACTATGGAAAATCAGACTTATGTTGTGCACTAAATGCCAAACATCTCCCCACATATGACACAGATAGGTCAGGCTTCAAGCCCTCTCACCCTCCACACACCCAGGAGAGGGAAGCATCTTCCAACTTTGAAATGCAGTAAAATACAAAATGATCTCATCATCATAATTCTTCCAACTCTCATTCTCACTTCTCCTAGTTTTCTTCACTTTTTTTTTTCTCCTTCATATTATTTCTTTCATATAAATTACTCTTCCTTTTCCAGGCTCCATCTCTCTTTTCCATATTTTGACCAAAATTCTCCTCTACTTCTCTTCGTACAGTTTTCTACCTTTATTGGGTTTTGTGACTGCTCTACCTACTGTCTTCTTTGAGAATCAGGATGTGTAGTTCACTGTAGTTCAGATTCTCTGTCTTACACCCAAGTGTGCCTAACATCAAACCTTCCTTTAATTCAGGTCACTTTTCTTACAGCCAATATACCATTTTTTCTATTCACAATTTCAGGTGTTTTGGTCACTAGTCTATCCATGCAGTAATGCTCACGTCCACTCCATGTAAATAAGGAGTTATAATGTTTCATGAAATATTACATTAAACTTTTTATTCAAGCTCAGTCACTTAACCAGCTGAAAATCTGTTATATGCAAAGACCCATTGAATAATAAAATGAAAAAAAGAAACTCCAACAATATCAATATATATGCAAAATGACCGGTTATCTTTACTGCAGCAGCTGCTGAGGAAACACAGGATTTCCTTAACTTAAAATAACTGAAGTGTTTCCATCAAGAGGAAAACAGTTCCTGAAAAAAAAAGTTTTATATTTTGTTTTGTTTCACTATATTAACCTGAATGCAGTGAACAGAACCATGGACATATTTTTTTTCTTTTTTTTTAGTATATATGGACACTGTAAACAAAAAAAAAAGACCCCTTTCTCCTGGCTATACAAACACTGTGCTCACCGCGATTCTCCGTTCCCATCAAAACACAATCATTGGGTCTGTGGCATGCCTTGAGAAAACAGCACAGTGAAATCATCCTCCTGATGCTCTCCAGTCTCACTCTGTGACCTGCCTACTGTCACTGCTCAGCAAAACCTTGTGGACCACTGAGGCCAGCCAGTTCAGACCACACTGCACACACATTACCTCAGGTCTCGGCCAGGACCTGCACCTTCTGTGCACGCTTAGGAGAGAGCAAAAGTTATCACAGCTAAAACAATTATAAATCTATCATAGCAGGTGGTTCTCAAACTGTGGTTCACAGGCCACTGGCCATCTGTCAAGGGCTTGTTTCTCCCTCTGTCCAGATATTAAGATAAAAAAGAAAACACCCAAGTCTAAAAGTCTCTATTTTTTTCCAGCACTGTTTCTGTGTAAGCAACAAGGGCCACAGACAGATGCCTCACAGAACGGTCTCACTATTAACATAAGATCCAAAGAACTAACATCTGAAACTATCATTTCACACTAGTTAAGGTCTGTGTTCACATGTGTCATCCCAGCAGAGATACTCCACATTATGCTCCTCCTCAGTATGATTTGTAAGCCATTAAACGTATATCCAGGTCTGTGTACAGGCAAAGCAAGGATATTTTATATCAAACACACGGGTCCGGTACATCTGAAGTTCACCCTGCAAAGCCTTCTCCTAGATTTATTCTAAAGAAGGGAAAGGAGCTTACATTATTTTATCCAACAGTATTTTACCCCGAGTTGGTTAGATTGCCCACTAGCTCAAGATTAGAGGGTTGCAGATTACTTAGACCCACATATGTGTCCAGTTGCATCATGAAATTGCCCTGGATGCATTTTCAAGGATCAAGACTTGTGATTCTTCAGGGGAATACAGTAACTACAGTATATTTTTTGCTTGCCTGGAACAAGGATTTTCTGGGTTTTTTTCTGGTTATCACTACAAAAGAAAAAAAAAAGAACAGTTTGTTGTCTGGAGGGATACAAGGCTGTCTGTGTGGTCAGAATTCAGCTTTGGTGTTATTGTTTATTAGTTGTCCAATCTCTTTCACACAGAAATGATTTAATAACAATGAAAACTCAAAAACATATGGTGAGAACATACTGAATGAAACAAACATTACATTACAGGTGTAGAAACATTCAACACAAATAGTAAATTATCCATCAGCTTTCTATACCTATTGGCTTACTAAGACTGTCACATACTTATATTGTTTTAGTCACAGAAAGAACATGAGAAAAAGTTTCAGCAACTATTTTTGGACTGTTATTTAAATCCCTCTGTTAACTCTCAACTCTCAGTTTTGAATTGTATACACATGGACAGATGTGTTTCCTCATTGTACAATCAACTTAAATATGCAATCTAGGATTATCTTTTCACACAGCATGTAATTATAAAGGCTATAGGATATGGTAGAGACCAAAAACATAAATAGGTTCAAAAAGAGATTACAACAAGTTTCTTGGAGACAAATCCATTGCTGATTACTCAAACAGCCAACTATGTACAGCAGACACTTGGCTCAGGAAAATCCCAAAAGCTCTGCCTACAGAATGGTAGCAGAATATGCCATTGCAAAGGATGGCTTTGAAAATGTCCTTCATTTTAGGCATCTTCTCCAAATGCTCCATAAAGGACCCAGTTAGAAAAATCTATTGAGTTAACTGTGCTTCTGTAGAAAAAAAACTCTCTTCCTGTATCACACTCAAAGTGGAATTACGCCCAAAGAAAGATATGAGAAAAAAACAACTGCACTTGGTATATGCATCCATAACACATTTGCATTTTAAATGCAACATGTTTGTTGACTCTGAAATATTCTGACCTTCCCCAAGTAATTCAGTATTTCCTTTGAGAAACATTGCAAACAAACATAAAGAAGAAGAGAAAACCAAATGGACTTTATAACATGGAAATCTTGGCAAGATTTAGCTTGTAGAGACATTCCCGAGACTCCTCCTGCGGATGTAGAAGCTGTTCTCGACCTGCTGCTCAGAATACCAGCAGGACTTTGCTCTCTTCCCTTTCCTGCAGCATGCACCCAGTATCTCATGGATTGCAAGCACAAGTCATTGGCATCTTGGGATTTTGCTTTTTTATTCCATGAAATGCTGTTAAATGGGAAGAACTTGCCCTGTGGCCACGAAGGGCCAAGCTCGGAGCAGGTCTGCAAGGGGCCACCAGGACCTTTAATTCTGGCAACCAGAACCCATCCCAAGCACCAGAGCTTACTCCTCCCAGGGTGTGCGTAGGTGTCAGAGTCAACTCCACAAGTTAATTAAAAAATGTATTTTCTATGGGAAAACAGCACGGCCAGCATAATAGAGCTATAATTATACACAGGTTTCCACTGGCAACTTGCTAATTGAATCTTACACTGCTTCCTAAAGGACAGCCAGGCTGCTGTCACACCCCCATTCATTCCTGCTGGTGTAATTCCTCCAGAGATATTCCCACCGAAACGTCAATGCCTTTGTGTCCCAGCTCCTAAAAAGGGTCGGCATCATGTGCCGTGACAAACACCGCTCTGCAAGGGAGCTGCTACACAGCACCGCAGATACCTAGGTGTGCACTTACCTACATCGCTTCATAAAGATTTTAAAAAATGAAAATACAGTTAACTTTTTTCTCATATCAGGATCGCACTGTTGCTATGGCAACTGGACACTTTCCCTCTACACACACACACAGACACATACATTTTTCCCAAGGGATAAAGGAAACCACTGGACGCTTTGTAAATGGGCATGGACGTAGAACCATTTGCCCAGCATGTTCACTCGGCGGCGTCTCTCGCTGTAGCAGTGCCTCTGGTCTCCACCAAAAGTGAGCGTCTCCAAACACCGCTGCCTGAAGGTGCATGGCCGGACTCCACCTGCACCGCTAAATCCTACTGCTGAGCAATGGGGAGAGGCCATTGCCAATGTGCTAAAGACAGCTCTTCCACATGTGGTGCATGAGAAACAAAAGTGGGAGGAAAAGACGGAGTTTTGGGACCACAGCAAAGACAGGCGAATGTTTCCACTACAGAGCTACGCGGAAAGGAGACAGTTAAAATGGTGGCTGGGGCAGCACAAGGGCTCCCTGATGGTGGCGGCGAGGGACTGCCCTCTGCCTAGCTTCACCTGACCAGCTCGAGTGCCATGTGATGTCATTTTGTTTTTAAGTGCCAGGTAAAATGTCAGAGTACTATAATCCTCAGAATCTCTCCACCTGCATGTGCTCAGGAGGAACTTTCTAGAAGGTGCCACTGGCAGTGGTCACCACCACCACTACCTGGGGATGAAACCCCACGGCCTGTGGCCACGTGCATCGCCAGCCCTAAAAAAACCCTCCTTTTTAGGGTGTTGGACTGCCACATTTGGGCTCAGGACGAGTGATATGCCTGCCATGTGGTTCAGGCTTCCAGTTTTGGGCAATGAAAACATCCTGCATGGGCACTTCAGCCTTGCTTTGGCCTCCCTAGCGCTTTTATGCACTACTTCTTAACAGTGTCAGTTAAAACTCACTGGGTACAAGTAAGGAGCAACTCCAAGGGGCCTCTGGTTGCTTAAACAGATTTCCAGCATTTTTTATAAAATATATATATTCTGAAATTTCAGTCCATTTCAATAATCCTCCAGGCGAAATAATAAATAGTTAGAAGGCATTGCACTTCTGCGATACAGAGCCCATGTTCCAACTAGGCACATTCCCATCTCGCTTTTAAAGAACTTCAAAATCAGTACAAAAAAAATGATGCTGGTATTGAGCATATATTAGCACACATCAAAGAGCAAGTCCCAGGCAAAAAAGCTTAATTAAAACAAAAATTTGGTTGATCAACTCAATCATACATTTTTCAGAAGGGAAGAAGAAAAAACATGTTATGTAAGTCCAAGAAAACATGATAAATATTAGAAAGCCTAGAATTTCCAAAACTAGGCTGAAAAGAACAATCTTTTCAAAGCCGCAGAGCTTGCTCCAGCAGAAACCTTAAGACTTTTCCTGCAACCTTTTTTATGTGATGATGTAATTAGCTCCCGCTTGGCACAGAGTTAAAGCTCTTTGCCTTATGTTATGCTGTAGCACCGGCTCCCACAGAGGTTACGAGCACCATGCACATTGCATCAGGAAGAGCCAGGAGCTGATGGCACCACCTGCAGAGCTGGCCCTAAATGGAGCTTTCCTACACAGTGTGTTTAACATGAACATATACGTAACATATATGAACACATGCAATCTC
>JAUBOD010000537.1:1490186-1500227 GCA_032353885.1 Nothura maculosa
GGAAATTCCTGTAGACTTAACACTTTTTTCTTCTGTTCATATACACTTTGAGAGGACATTACAGATGTACCTACTCTGGGAACTTCCTTACATGCCTGCTATATAAAAACTACTTAAGAATTGTGCCATAAATACATAGATGCAATATATGGCTAGATAAGAAGCTTTGGCTCTCATTGAAAATAACTGGTATTTTCACATATGCACATATTTAGCATACTAAAGACAGCAATGCTGGGATAACTCAAGAATCATTTTGTCACAGAAAGGCTGTGACAGCCCCTTTAATAAAGTCACATTTGCAAATTGCAGCATAGTTGCGCATTTTGGCATACAGTAGTCCTTGGCAAACTTCTTAAGACAGGTGCCACTAGTCTACAAGGTTCAGAATAGTACAGTGATCTAAAGGATGCATCATTTGGCCATGTCACTGAAAAATATTTGATAAATTATAGTGGGGCAATGCGTATTTCCACATGTAAATGATTAATTATTAAATAAGCTTTTAGTTACTTAATACAAATTCACTTGACTCATATTACGATGAAATTTCAAACAATTTAATCTTACACTGCTCATTTCTAAAGCATCTCCAAACAGGGCACTGGCAATAACAAACCAATTTCAGTCCAAGAGTTTGAAAAGCAATTGAGACATCTGTCGTGGCCCCCAGGCTACTCTCTTGCATCCTGCTGAGGATGTGCTCCACAGTTTAAGATGTTCTATTTCCAAACTAATGCTCCCTCGAGCCAGACATCATGTTGATCACCATAACAGACTACCAAGAGGCATGATGGCTAAGCAAAAAAAAAAAGAAAAATAAAAGACCTTTTTTAATACTTAAATAGGAAAAAAAATACAGCAAGCAACTTGACAGCTCTGCAAATAGCACATGTTACAGGAAAGGGCAGTTAAGGAATCTTAAACATAGCCCTTTATGATTATTTCACAGATGATTACTTGCATGCATACAATAAAAAGTTTAATCCTAGAGAGCAAGGAAAATTTAGATGATAACAGATTTATGTTCTGCCATAAATTTTAAAACTATGTATTCGTGTTCTATACCCTTGGTCAACATGCCCACAACTGTGTTGACCTGCACTGACCATGCTGAGTCCAATTTAGTGGGCAGATGCAGCATGAGGTGCCTACAGAGCATCCAAGTGGCAGTGAGTGCTCCGAGGCTCTCAGATCAGGGCTGCTGGGGCTTCCAGCGGTGCAGCCAGCACTCACCCAAGCTGCTGGGACTCCAAAAATATAGCAGATACTCAAAAAAACCCCACACAGCAGTAACCAGTCGGCAGTACACTCTATCAATACTGCAGGAAGTGGAGGATTTGGCAGATATGTACTCATTTTGCTCCATCTTTTTACTGTGCATATGTATGTATGAATGTAATTGAAACAAAAACAATGAATTGAAGGATATCAAAAAGAAAAAAAGGGCTAAGCAGTCAAATTCTGTTAATGTGAGTGAAAATTAAATACTCAGCTTCCTTCCATGCCTTTGAAAATCTCTGATGTAAACTGAGAGAGAAATGTCTTTTCAGAACATACAGAATTCAAAATACAGACTTTGGATTCATCTATGAAAATAAAACAGATTATGCTACTATCAGAGACAGTACAGTGAAGCATCAACCCTCCCATAAACCCAGTTACATACATACATACATAAATAAATCCCTGACTTCCCAAATCTTCTTAGCTGATGTAAACTGTTTTTTAAGATATTTCTATTACATGAGTAAACATCACTTCCTATACTTTTTGTCTACTGAGTGTAAGGATTTAAAGAAGACAAATCAAGTTTATTTTAGAATCCCTGAGGAAAAACAAACCCATCTGTCCTCACTCCTTCCCTGCTGTTTTACAATGTTCACTATTAGTTATTTCCATAACACACCTACATCTATCCTTATCTGCAGGAGGAACATTAATCTCACCAGTATTCCTGTTACACAGGTCTAAAATGCCAGAGATAAAACAAACAAACAAACAAAAAAAACCAACCCAAAATGATTGTCCCAGAAACAAAATCTGTATCATGGCAAAGGAATCGAGCTTTGAGACCTAACCTGCTGAGACCAAAGCTGATCCCTTTACACCTCTCATGTAGTATGACACAATCTACATGAGAATAGACAGAAGAACAGCCTTTAAATTAATGAGTTGCCATTCACACTGTGCACGGGTGTCTGAGGCATCCACATGCTCTGTAATTGTGCCAGTAAGAAAGTTGGGACAGAGTGTGCAATTTCATTTCGGGCATCCAGATCAGATCCATGCCCCAATCAAGCACTCCCATATTCATCCTCCTGCCCACCAGCAGCACCAGCAGCAGGTGAGAAAGCACAGTGGTATCAGGCCCCTTTTGAGGCTGCTCGTGCCCAGCAGTGCAGAGACCACTGCCAACCTCAAGCTGCTCCCCATGTCTTTCCTGTAAGTAAATCATTTACTCCAAGTAACTTCAGCATGGAGTAAGCAGGTGGATGTAGATGGAAATTTCTACTAGAGTGGTACAGATGTGCTGGCACTGTAGGAGAGAGAAATGCTGAGAAAGAGTCAAGGGCAGCAAACAGAAGAAGTAGATCGCATGGTACATGAGATCAACAAATAAAGATTATGGGCAAAAACCAAAGGTATTATTCAGTAGTCTAGAGTAGACCAAGTGATTTCTAAGAACTAGTCTCATCAAAAGAATAGACTTCTAGTGCCTATGGGAGCTGCGGAACATACATAAAAGAGGTGCATTTAGGCTTTGCTCTTGCATCCTTTTGAATTGTCTAGGAAAAAAAAGCAAGTATCCTTGAATATATCATAAATTTCATGATATGTATTCCTTCTATTAAGACTGCCTGCTCTACTTGCAAAAGAAAAATTCTCTTAACTAAATGCATTTGCTTTCTACTTGGCTTTATTCTAAAATCATTGTAGTCTTTGCAATACCAATTCTAAACACAAAGATGTATAAATTGTTTACAGAAGTCTTCCTTTTATTTGCTTTGATTTGTTTAAAAACTGAAACATGCAACATCCTTAACATTCTCACCCTAAGCAAACACAGCGAACCAGCTTGCCTATTTAAAGTGCACCACAAGACTAAGTTCTAGAACTGGCAGCACAGTGATATTGATAACCACATTACTCTACTGAGTCCAACTATGGGTTCCAGAAAAAACAAAACAGCTGAGGAAAAAGGCCTAGGCTTCTTAACAGAAGTATTCACCCTACTCCTCAGGCACATTTAACTAGCATCACATGACATATATTTGTAGACGCGCATGCTGTTTACACAAACATCACCCTGCACCAAAATATGTACTTCATCCTTGAAAAGATGAATGCTGCAGTACTTTACCTTGCATTTAAAATGACTTCTGCATTAAACACACAAAAATTATATTTTATGTTTCAGATTTCTGTCCTTTACTTCATTTTTTCCATGCCTCTCACCACCCTGCAAGCCCATAGGACAACTCCATCCAGCCCTCAAAGGATTTTCCACCATCATGTTACAAAATTTTTGGCAATGTGGCCCTTACGTAGCAAACTCCTACAATCTAACCTAGTTTTCAGGGCATAAGACCCAGTCCCATCTGCTCTGTAACAGGCAATAATGCAAGTTTCCTCTACCAAGATAACAACTGGTCCACATTTGCTCCTGATAACATGGCAGCCCACGAGCCAAATCATTAATGAGGTAATACTATATTCTTTCTAGTTTCAAAAACCCATCTTGAAGTACAAGGTACTACAATGTACTCAAAAAAAATGCAAAGATTCAGTTAGACAGTAGCAGCAGACCAGATGGTCTACAAAATAAAATATAACCTTTCTTATACTTTCAAACTTTAATTAAAAAAGAATGGTCACAGCTCTATGCCAATTCATCTTAGTCTTTGAAAAGTCTACTGAAACTTAGGAATTTTTGTATATGCTTCCATATATAAGCATATATTTACATGCTTTTGTATAAAAGAACATATATGTTCTTATATATGCATTTATATATATCTTTTTATACAATCACATTAATTTAGGGCCAGCCACATCAATTTCCATTTATCAGAGGAAGTTGCAAAAGGCTTTTCCTTTCAGCAGCAAAAAATGTCCCTCATACGATTTCCAGCACTGGGGGTTGCCTCAAAAGAGCAGGGAATCATGGTGTTCCACAAGGAACAAGTGACCAGGAGGACAACAGATCAGGAACGCCCGACAATGACTTTGCTGGCAAAGAAAATATTACGTGGAATTATACCCTCGCAAATAGTAGGAGAAAAGCATGACCTCCACATAGGTGAGGGCCTGAAACAAGTCACATCATTTCAGATCTGCAAACAGAAATTAAGTTATTTTAACAGTGCACTGTGATCAAAAAGTAATTTCTATTGCTTTCTAAGGCAATGCTAAAGAACTGCCAGGGCAGGGGAAGGGTAAGCACAGTCTTAGGCAGGCCTGGACTCCCAAGGTTGCTGAAGCCCCTGTCCTAACTCTCAAGGGTATTATTCCCATTGCTAAATAGGGAAAACCAGGTACTAAACCTACAAAAAGAGTGAATGAATCTGTTCAACGCATGCGAGAGGTCATGCCTTGTCAGTCACCTCTCACAGTACCAATTATTTTAGTAAACTTAAACTATAAAAAATGGCTTCATCTCTTGCTTTTCAATAAACACATATGTTAAGGATTTTTAAGTGTTTCATCATTTCTCAATTGCCCCAAACTCCCATCTTAGTCTTACACTGGCCACAATAAACTTAAAACTAATTGTCATGGTGAGAGCTTAGAGCAGACAGTTAAAGAACCTTTGTTGTTTGCCCTTCAAAATCCAATTCAAGGTTTATGCAGTCCCAGAGCCAGAGGTACCAGAAATAAAAGTATCAGAGAACAGGGAAACAACTAAAGAGCAAGCTGCTGAAACAAGCACACTATTTGGTTGCATTTAAGACAGTTCCACTTCTCCCATCCTTTCAAGAGAACAAGAGTTTAACAGTATGCTATGGCTGGAAGAGAGAAAGAAATGAAGGCTATTGTAAAGAAAGCTCGTTTTGAACAGTATTCAAACCTTTTTCAGATTTTTCTGGGCACCTTTTTCAGATTTCACGGTATTTCACCTTTCAATATTCCTCCTGCTCAACAGCAACAAAACCACAGTGATGTGATGTTGAAAGTGGCAGGCATGAAGGAATCTTCACAGAATTGCCTCTTCGGAAGAAAGCAAAATAGCATTAACTTCACAGCCAGAGGAGCTGAGATAAGGAGAAGCTCAGTGGCTTGGCACCGCTGGAAAATCGCTCAGCAACTCTACGGCGTTACATCTGGCCGTTGTTGCTGTTAATACTTGTTTGCTTTTGTTTGCTTTTTTTACAGAAGCTCACTCTAACATGGGACTTTGCACCTAAACCCAGGACCCTGTCTTTTAGGAGTACATAAAACACCAGCAGCAAGAAACAACTTGCATTTTCCATGAATGCTGAAAAGCAGGTGAGCAGAGCAGCACCGTGCAAGGAGAGACATGGTGCTACAGCAGTGGAAACACGAGCTGGTGCACTTCTTACGCCTTTCCATGAGGAAACTTTAACCTTCTCCTAGAAATAAGCATAAATGAAATGCTCCTTGTTTAGTCTTTCTTTTTTTTGACAGAGCCCAAGTCAGGTAGCTTCACTCAACCTTCAGAAATCCCCTGGAGGACACATGAGGGTGCATCTCCTTGACAGCTCTCTTGAAGAGCTCCTGAGACAGCAGAAGGTGTTTCAGTCAATGATGTCCCTTCAGGTACTATTCTCCACACTGAAGCAAGGTGGTCCATCTTGAGGGAGCCCTGCAGGCCTCCCAGACACCCCCCAAACATCCCCTAAAGGGATATCCTGGTGCCAGAAATGTCCTCCCCGTTTCTTTTGCCCATTGCATATAGGTAAAACCTATGCATTTCTATGACACTAACAGTTCTTATAAAAAAGCATTTGTAAAAACCTGTGTATCACTAGAGTACAATGGCCTCTGTGACTTTTATAAGGCAAAATTCAGTACAAGAGCAAGAAGAAAGCATTCTGCAAATGCCACTAACAGATTAATATCAGTATGTTTTGTTAAACTTCAATTTTTTATCTACTCTGGGCACTCTTACCTTGAAGACACAAGAAGAGCAAGAACTCTTTTTAGAAACTGGTATCACCAAGATATGTGCTTTTAGATATAGAATTATTCAGTCATTGCTTCTCTTGGACCCTTAAGCTAAGACCAAGCACAGTACTAGTTAAATATCACCAAAGCAACAACAAAAAAAGTCTGTCAAAAGACTTTCACCTTCATTTAATTCTACAGGTTGAGGATCTGCTAGAACCCAGCAGTCATTTGCTACCATGGAAATATCCTTTGATTTTTTTTTCTTTTTTTTACATAGCATTTCAAAGTGCTTCTTAAATGCTGATTACTGCTGTTTTAGGTCAAACAGAAATGCATACAGAAATCGTATAATATCCATTACAATGGAGTCCCAGGGTTTCTAGCTATCTTGTTAATGTGAACAGTATGACAAATAAGAATGTATTTGTCTTCCAGAAATTAATACAATGGCCATCAACTTTCCAGTATTCACCCTAGCATTTCTTCTCCTGCTTTTACTGAATTAAGAACACATTCTGAACTGAATTAAACCCAGAGTGCTTACAGAAATTAATTTGAAACCCAAGAAGGAAGACGGCTTTAGCCTTCCATTAGCAGGCTTCTGCTCCATGGGAAAACCCTCTCTGCACTTCCATTAAGGAAACTGCAAATTTGAGGCCCTCCATGCAGGGACTGAAATGTGGCACCCATTGAAGGGCGCACGAGTGGAAGCCCATTAGTGGTTACTTTCATCATCCCTGAGATCAGCTGCGCTGAGATCACAAGAGACTGGGGAGAAACGCCACACGAAGAGCAAAAACATAATCGTTTGTAAAACATTCCCTTTTATGCCATAATATTCCCACTAAATAATTAATTACAAGTACATCAGCAGCTGTTAAAAGTGGGGGGAAAAAAAGCTCCCAAATCAATGAAAAGCTTAAAAACAAAGTTACTAAAAAAACTGCAAGAAGGAGTGCTGTTCAGGAAGGTGCAGGTTAAACACAGAACAAAGCACTGCCAGCAGCAAGCACCCTGGGCATCCCCATGCATGATGAGTGAGACTCAGAACCACGAGTCTGCAGCAACCCAGGGACCTGAGGATAGTGACACCAGCAGCTAATTGCAAACGGTGCAATTGCCCTCTTCCAAATGGCTCCGTGGTGTAGGGCTATGCTGCTTGTGCCCAGTCTTCCAGAGCAGTAGCACCATGCAGGTCAAGGGGAGGAGGAATCAATTCCTCACCTTTGACAGTATTACAGCCAAATTCCTAATGTGCTTTGGATCTTATTTGTAAATAAAAATTCCCATTAAAATGCCTTGCAGGAAACTGCTTTTGCTTAGTTAAGGATGTGAATTACACATAAGCATCCTGCTTATTAATGGGATTTTATGGGAATACAAAATGAGTTCTTTCAGAAACATTCCACACATAAAATATGAATGCCTTTATTCCAGGAAAAGGAAACTATTACAATGGAAGAGTCACTCTATTCTCTTCCAGGCTATATCAGAGACAGGCAATACATGTTTTTGATATTTCACATTTCCAGCGCCGACTCCCTTGTACATTACATGCAAGACAACTGATAACTTGCTACCTGAGAGACAACTGCATGGGTTGCGAGCTCTCTAAAAAAGGGAAATGGTTCAGACAAGAGAGTTCACAGTGGTTAACCTCCTGGAACACATTAGCTGCACCAACTCCCAGTTGCCCAGACTAAACAACCCAGAAAACCTCTTGATTTTATTCACTAACAGGAAATGATTCAGATACAGTTTTGCAAAGACAGTCAACAAGGAGAGGTAAATTACACATACTGACTTTACTATGTTTTTCTGCAAAACAATCAAGTATAAAACTTATGTAGCTCTGGTGCAATTTTATCTTCCTTCTCTCTTTTAAGTGTTTCACATTGGCACATCTAAAAATATTCTGTGATATTTCTGTTTTACAGGTCAATACACATTACTTAATTTTTTAAACGCACATATCCTCCAAATTCCTGACAGAACAATGCACTGCCAGGTATAAAATGCAGACATAAACTGGGATTTTTTGCAGAGAATGTTGCCTGCAAATAAATAATAATGAAAACTCAAGTGTTGTAGGGTCTGGACCATGAAACAGAGACATATTTTTCTTTTTTTTTTTTTTTTAGCTTCCTTTTGCGAAAGTTGTGCTAAGGGAGATTTACTTACGAACATAAATGTTACGCACACATACTAGAAACAGCACGTAAAAGGCTCAAAATCTTTTCTGGCTCCACAACTCATCCCAACTGCTTGGTGAAGCATAACTGTGGTCAGAAAACCAGGTTTCCCTATCCCTTGTCAAATTACATATTGCCAGCACTATTAGAATAGCCTCATTGCATGAAAATAAAGCCAACTGCCTGGGTCCTATGTTCATCTGCATGAACGATAAAACCAGACTTCAGCTAGCAATTTTTTATGATAATGCAGAAGGATGGTGCTTACATTTTGCAGAGCTTTTAGTATATTGGCCTCACGGTACTTGCAACCACTTTGGATGTGCAGAGAAATTATATCTGAGATAAGATGTCAGCATTCCTTCATGTTTTGCTGGTCAAACAACACCTAGGATGTTGACTTCTTCCTTATCAGGCACCTGGAGCACTGCTGCGATCAAGGACAAAATACAGACCTAACAATCTGTATCTATCATCAGCTCCTGACTTTGTTGACATAGACTACTAGCAATTATTTTACATTCTCCTTAAAAAAGAAAAGCAGTCCAAAAGAGCCTGGCAAAATCTTCCCAGGATCCATCACTGTCCAGGTTCTTTTAAGAGCTGCAACCAAGTATTTATACAATATAAAGAGGGGCCAATAGGTAAAACCAAAGTTCAGGGTAGCTCTCCATTTTTGGAGTTTTAAACTCCAAAAAGATGTAGAGGGGTGAGGGTTAAACAATTTAACTTCAGGCCACTCCAAAGTAGCAATTTGCCCAATCACATGTTGAGTCTTGTTGGGGATCATCCTTTCTTTAAAGGAAT
Source organism: Nothura maculosa (assembly GCA_032353885.1). Taxonomy (NCBI): domain Eukaryota; kingdom Metazoa; phylum Chordata; class Aves; order Tinamiformes; family Tinamidae; genus Nothura; species Nothura maculosa. The sequence goes on from JAUBOD010000537.1 coordinate 1,499,318, forward strand.
GGGAGAAGGCACCTGGCAAAATATCAGTTTGTGACAGTTTTAAAATACAGGTTTTCCAATGTCAGAATTCCCACAGCCAGAGAGGGGACACTGGCAGGGCACAACATGGAGTGTCACAGAATGACACACAATTCCATAATGCTTAAGGTTGGAAGGGACCTCTAGAGACCATCTAGTCCCACCTCCCTGCTCCAGCAGGGACGCCGAGAGCAGAGGGCACAGGTTCCTAAGGGATGAGTTTTTAAAGCCTCCAGAGAAGGAGCCTCCACAACCTCCCTGGGCAGCCTGTTCCAGAGCTCTGTTACCCTCACAGGAAAGTTCTTCCTCACCTGCAGATGGAACTGCCTGTGTTGCAACTTACACCCATTGCCCCTTGTCCTGTCACTGGCCACCACTGAGAAGAGTTTGGCCCCTTCCTTCCTACATTCTCCCCTCAGGTACTTATAAATATTGATCAGATCCCCTCTCCGTCTTCTCTACACGAAACAGGCCTGATGCTAAAACCACTCACAAGCGCGTTGAGATGATGTGCTCTCTTCCCATACTTGTGCTGGATCCCCAGATGAGAGCACTGCTTTCCCACATATCTGGATATGCTATTTCCTGAGACAGACTGAGAATACTACTTATGTTTTTCCACGTTATTATAGGGACCTATAAACACTATCAAAGCCCTTCCTGCTCCTTCTGTTATTGTCTAGTTTAGGTCTCAAATTTGTAAAAGGAGGCTGGCAAGTGACTTGAGGCCTTTCTTGGCCACAGGGGAGCTGGTTTGTGGATCTTTCCATTGCAAATACCTTTACAAAGTTGTCCCTCACTGGAGGAGGCTGCAAGTGGTGGCCACACCATTCCCTGCAGTCCTGCTTTCTCTGGAGAATGTGTGCTTTCCCATCCCTTCAGACTGGCAGAG
>JAUBOD010000537.1:1500327-1518222 GCA_032353885.1 Nothura maculosa
GTGGTGGCCACACCATTCCCTGCAGTCCTGCTTTCTCTGGAGAATGTGTGCTTTCCCATCCCTTCAGACTGGCAGAGCCCCATGGAGAATATGCCTTTGGGGATACAAGGAGCTCAGTGTTAGCATTCATTTATGCACACAGTGCATGCTGGGATTCTTCTGCTCTACCCAACTGAAAATGAAAAAAGAACTTGAGGGCCAGGCCCTTCCCAAGGAAGTTGAGAGTGGAGCAACGCTGCATGCCTGGTTCCACAGGGTGACACTGCTCTCGCACTCCTCCCTCAACCCTGTGGTAAGAGGAGGGTGACCGAGCTCCAGAAACAGCCTGAGACAACAATACACATTAAACCCATAGCAAATTCAAGCATACAGAAATAAATGGCCACTGGGCTTGGAGGGCTGTTGTAAGTATCTAAATGAGTTACATTATTAAAACAGGTAGGACATCCACCTCTAGTATCCCGTCTTTCACCTGCATATCCAGGGTAATCTGTTTTTCATCCCCTACCTGTTGCCAACTGTAAAAGTTTAGTGTTCCTGTTTCTAACACAATCGTATTTTAAGTGCAGCCACAGCTTTGTGGAGACCAATTCCTCTATTTTTACATTTGCTTCAGACTGGAATTCGCACAATTTGCTAACCATATGCTTTATGAGACTTACCAGTCCTGCAGGGCTCACAGGACTCATCAAACCTAAAACTGAAGAGTATACTTGCTTCTGAATTCTGCAACACTTACGTTTTCATATAAATCACAGCCTCTGCTCCCCAGTTGCTCATCAGCAGCCAGGATTTTTTCACACTTGGAGTACTTAGGACTTTTAGATACATCTATAGCGATTATTATTACAGTGTGGTTTACCAAAAAAGATTATAGCTTTGATTTTTTTTTTCTGTAAATGTAATAATCCAATCATTTTGCTAGACAAAGAACCTGGTAAGGGAATCACCTTGTGGATATTTAAGAATAACCTTCATTCCTTCCAACTAGAACTTTCACATTATATATCATTTTCCTATGAATATTTCAGTAAGTAGACCATATATAATTAAAGAAGACACCTGTGACACTTGTTGTTATGCTTATCTTCCCTGCAATAGCTGATGAAAAGCAGTAACCCTGAAATTACACTTTATAGGTCTACTTCTTTCCAATTTCTTCAGCTGCTCTCTCATGAATCTGTAAAGTGAAAAACTTTACCAATATTCTTACTTGCTAACATGAGGAAGCCACTGTATCAGTCTTTACCTCGTTCTAAATATGTAGAAACAGGCACAGATAGAGCAGAGTTCAGCAGTTATTCAGGTACAATTATCTCTAACCTTTAGTGAGATGTTTATTTCTGTAGGGGAAACATCAGACATGTATTTAATTTAGGGCATGCTACTGTCATTAACCATAGGCAAAAATGCTTTAGCAGACATTAACACGAGCAAGCACTTAAAGCCTCTGTGGAAATGGACTGCAGTGGGGATCTCACTTGAAAATGGAGAATTATCATCAGAATACCTGTATTTACAACAGACCACTGGTAACTGCCATTATATTTACTTTGGAAACATTCTGTTTTCAATATCCTATATTAACTTTACTTTGGAAGCAATGGATTTAATTTAGAAAAACGGTTCAGCAAAACAGATGGACTGTGTGTCACTTCTGGGCTCGTTCATCATCCCTTTCCTTCCTGCATTTTGAGAAAAATCATGAACACCTAAAGAACAACAGCTATAAATCCCATATGCTCTGAATATATAAAACACCTATATTTGCGTCCTAAAGCTGTTTGGCAAGCACATCTTGTTTCTGTTGCTGAGGAAAGCTTTAAGGCTTCATGACCTCTTTGTTTTTCATGTCCATACTTTCCACACCACAGACAAGCACCCACTTGCTTTGATGGCTTGTGATGAGTCCTGCCAAGTTAAATAAAGAGCTCCCTGCCATTAATCTGCTCTTCAGAGGGCTCTTATTTGGCTGAACCTCTTCATCAAGCAGCCACAATAGCTATAAATACTTCGGATTTACTCACCGGGCCACAGAGCAAAGACAAGCCATAAATATTCAGGACAGGTGACAATTTCCAAAATCTGATGGAAAAGAAGGGCTCTCACAGCTCAATGGCCAGTGTGACAGCTCTGCTTCCCAGCTCTGCCCGCAGCCATCCACACAAGACTAAAAGCACCCATAACTAGCAAGCTTGCCAACACCATCCTTAAAAGTTTAACAAGGAGGGATGCAATTCCTAGTGACAAGAACCGAGGAGACACCAGTCTGGGGACATCTTACTCCTGAAGGCACGGTCTCCATTGCCTGGATTGGGCACAGCACCCATCTTCTGTTCAATATCTGCTGCTAAGGCATTGGCACCCACTCCTCACATCCAGACCCAGCTCCTCCTACAGAGCCCTGGAGGGAGATCTACTGCTTTCCAGGCACTTTTTAAGTGCTTATTTCTAGGCTGCTGTTAAGGACCCCTTGGGCATTTCCATCCTACGCATCACCCCTCCTTCTGCTCCTTTAGTTAAACACACCTGATGGCAAGTGCTGAATGTGGGTAACCCAGCAGTTTGCCTCAGCTCCTTTAGTGGGCTGCAGAGCATTAAATAAGCACATAGTGTAATCTTAGCAATGGCTTAATAACATACATTGCAGCATGGCAAAGTTTTGTGGCGAAGTTAATAGTCTGTGTGTGCCTAGTTCAGCTTTAATCACTTTAATAGGAAATAAAATGAGCAAAACATGAGTCAGAAGAAATGACCCACAGCCTTTCCATGGGCAAAAGAAAAATTGACAAAAAAGACTCATACTAAACAGCCAAAGGAAAAATTGGTGGGCCTTGTCCAGAATAGAACATTCATATAGACTTCGGATTAATTTACCTTAACAGATAATTTCCTATCACGAATTCAGTTATTTTTAAGGTAAAAAATATTTTTGTTTTGAATTGAAGTAAAATCACCAAATACAAGCTGCACTCTGAAGTGCTGTTCCTCTGCCACTGAACTCAGGATGAGCTTTCCCACACTCCCATCTGCGGAAACTTAAGTCTGAGTTCAGGTGAGCTCAACATTTCTTTCTTTAAACACACTGGTTAGTAACCTTCAAAGATAAATGCAGCCATGAATCAAAAATGAATCTGTGTCCGTCCTTGTTTACCTTTCTCCCCTTGCTGCAGGTGTCAGCAGAGTTTCCAGTTGAGGTGGCTCTTGGGTCGCTGGGGCTGATGCACTTGCTGCTTAAGGGATACTGGCCCAACACAGGTATTCTGGATGACAAATCCTGGCACTTTGGGATAGCCAAAGTGTTTTGGGGGAGACTGGAGTGTTTTGGGCCTCCAAAAAATAATTACAGTTGATGGTTCTTGACCATAGGTTTCAGAGAACAAAACTTCGTGGCCCTTCTGGAAACAAGGAACGACAACAGATTTCTATGAATGGAGTTTGCTCTGGACAAGAACTGGTTTGCACTGGCATTATCTTTTTATTATGGTTGTGTTAAAAACACTAGCACAAAAGAATTTTAAAATTCTCTCCATTCTTTCCATTTGTAGAATTTGTAGATTCTTAGTTTATTCATTAGTGCTCCCACATCACCAATATCTTCTCTATTTAAATTAATGTAACCTTCCATAAATGAAATACACCAAATGTTTAATATCTTACTTTCCAGGGCAGACATGTCTGAGATTACACTGGACCTATGTAAGGAGAACTCTCACATCCTTTATTTACTGGAGCAAGCACCAAAAAGAAAGCCCATTCTTCAAGTCCTCAGGCTGTCCTCAGACAAATGCAGTATTTTGTCTTTCAACCTTTCCATGCAAGTCACAGGAGAAACTGAAAAGCTGAATAGGAGCATCTGCTACTGGAAGTCCTTCAAAAGGCAACATACAAAACTCAAAACTCCTTGAGGAGCACCAACATGGGGAGTCGTTATATTAGATTTAATAAAGACAGCATCAAGACTTCCATGCTTCCTATGATCTGCTGTGAAAAGTCTTCTTGTAACAGCACAGAACAAAGCACCACTCAGCAAGAAAAGTAAACTGAGGCTGTGCTTCATCTTCATCCTTTGCAAACACAATAGGTTACCAGGAAGAAAACCTCAAACATGATCATTTTCACACTATATTAACCCTCTGACTCCCATAAGTATAACTAGTCTTTTTTTGTCTTAAGAGTGAAAAGGCACATTTTAAACTTCTGAAAACGTGGACAACAGAATTTGAATTCATGCCCTACTTGTGCATATCCACAGATAAACCTCTATAAGAAAGAAAAGCTCTTTTTTAAAGATATAATGCTGAAATTATTAATATAATTCATGGGAGGGAAAAAAGCGCAATTCTTGCACATCGAGTGCCATAATGTCTGTGAGCTACATTTAATAAATATTATTTTTCCCTTTGAGTTCATACACTGAGTTAATCACACATTGACAAGTGAAAAATATTTTTGAAGTCTTAAATATTCCCAGTGTTTTAAAACCAACTCATGCTCTGATCTCTGCGCATTCCCTGAAGGTCTCAACTCTTCCTTCCTCAGGATGCAAGCCAGCAGGAATAACTTGGAAAGGTCCAGGGCTCTCCCATCCACAGTGTTTTCTCAAAGCTGCCAAGTTTTATTTTGTTCTGCTTCTTGCAGGTGAATCACTGCTGATATTAATCTGCACAAGGCAGGGGCAGGCACGCTTGGCATTAGGCTGGATGGATGCTTTTGGCAGACAAGAGCCCGGCACGGTGCTGCCACAGGTGCCTCTCTGCAATCCGAGTGGGAAACCTCACAAGATTGGTCCTTGTCTAGCCAATCACATAAATATCCATATTTCATATATTATAGAAAAAAAAATAAATAAAGCAAGTTGCAAGCACAGTTGTATCCTAAGCATTGAGCAACTGTACTTAAAAGTAGACATTACCATCCACGGAAAGCAAATTAATTATTCAGATATATTTATAGGATTTATAGGGCAACTGAAGGCAGAGCTAGCTAGTTGTAAACCTGGTAACAGACTGAAGCCTACACTAGATCATATACTGTGAAACGCAAAGTCTTTATTAAATAAGACCATTAAGTAGGGTGATAATCCTTGTGGCCTTAAATATGAATAAGGTGCACTGTAAATAATAAAAGGCAAAAATCCAATTTTCATGCAGTGAACTTTCAAATATGCTGCTGTTTCCATTAAATTACCTTTTTTCAGCATATTGTAATGGCACTGAGGTCACATCAGGCTTCCTTGTAATACAGTTATTGTTCAGCATTAAAACTGGTTCTTAACTTGAAACAGAAAAGTGAAATATTTTACTTGGCTTCTCTCATATGTCAAATGGCATGAAAATTGAGAACAAAAGCTTCACAGATGCAATGGAAGAGAAAATAAGCAAAGGAGAAATCAACACATGCAAACAGGCAAACAAAAAGCTCAGAATATATAGAGAGAAGGGGGGAAAAAGAGTTTATTACAGTAGTTTTCCAGTTAATGCTACAGCAATTTAATATTAGAAAATTGAATACGGAAACAGAATTTCAGTAACTAAAGTAACTGAGCTTGGATATAGGCCAAATGGAGCTCTACCATGCAGTAAAGTAGGTGAGACTCATTACAGTGCCTTAACCAGTAGAAAATCTGTTGTTAGCTGTCTGTCATGATCCTCCCAAACACACGGATGATGACAAGAGCTTAAGCACATCAAACACCACAACAGCATGGACCTTGAAGCTGGTAGTCACTCACTTTTAACATGAGAAATGAAGCCCAAAGGATCTCAGATCAAAGGGAGCCATCTACTTCTTTTTAGAAAGCTTTCTGTGGAGGTAAGAAGTATTAAACAGAGATATCTCTATTTATTAAGGAACTGAGGACTATAACATAAGGTCCAGATTTTACTATTATTGTTCAGTAACAGAATATTCCTGTTGGGAAATTTAAACAATCCTTTAAAGCATGAGACTATACTTGTTTTGGATGTTAAACCATTTTTCCACTCCAAACCTTTCTGCAAAGCAAAAATTTCCTCCAGCAGAGCTGCAATGAAGAGAACGATTCTGTATTTGCTCAATTCTCTATTCAGTTTGGAAGCATTATAACCAAACACAAAAATGCAGTTTTCCCGATAGCATCTTCACGTCAGCAAGATGGTTGCAAAATCAACAGCACAGACTTGAACTGCTGTCGCACCCTAAAATACATAAATGTGCATTTTAAAATATTTATTTCTTGCTGTCTATAGCTCTGGCTGCTAAGTGGCATTTGCTGTTTCTCTCCTTCTCTCCTAAAAAGCGTCCTGGTGAGGCAAGAAGGGGCTGCTGTCCTACAGGAGCAGAGTCTGGCCATGACAGAGATGATGCTCTGGGGCAACAGAGCTGGGGACGAGAGGTGTCAAGCAGGCAGGACAGCCCTGAGGGGCTTTCCAGGGTGGAGGAAAAGATAGCTTGTTTTTAGGTATGAATATATAACACATCTCCTCACTCACAAAGGGAGAGCTGGACAAGACACCTGCTAGGAACGTAAGCTCCACACAAGGTCTCTGCTGGAGGGGGATCATTTCCTCCTGTTTCTTCTTCATGCATGGAACAGAGGCAAATTCATGAAATACAAGGGAGAAGAAAAAGAGGAACACTTGGCAGAGCTAACATGAAGTAAGAGGGCACAAAGCACCCTGAATAATATCCATATCAGGTCGGTGAAGAAAAACTATCCAAATCATCTTAACTCGAGCTTCCCTTCCCGGGAAGGAGACTCTCCTCTTCTAGCAGCGCTCTTAGAGCGGGGTTGGCTGAGGCACTGCTATGTGCTACTCACTCCGCCAGGGATTTCCCACACCTCCCACAAGAACAGAGTCTGCAGGGAGTCCAAGGCTGAGTGAGCCCCCATGAACAACCTCAAGAGCAGAGCTTTTCAGTCTTACCTCTGAGATCTGCAGTGCTCAGGAGCTGCAAGGACCGAAGGGCAAGAGCCTGCAGGAATGGCAAGGAATCTGTTCATCCTCTCCACTACGGAGAGAGAATTTTGCTCCCTTCCCATATGCTCAGCACCACTGCCAAGTAACAGATTACACACTTTCCTTCATTAATTCCTGAGAAAAGAGCCGCAGAAAACAAAATAGTGTTTACTTGAAGTTCATTCAGATAAAGTTAACGAACAACCGGGCTACTGAACATTACAGAAGACTGGATCTCCTTTCTTGTGCCTGCAGCTTCCACAACTCCATGAAGTGAAATACTGCCACAGATGCATCTTCTACTGCACTTCATCACTCAAGGAAGCTCTTCAGGGAAGGAAGAAAAAGGAAAACTCACCCCTACTGTCTCAACTAAGACCCACTTTAGTCTTAAGGGCTTGTTACCAATCATTCTGGGTTTATACACTTAAAATTTCAGGCTGACCACAGTCCTTTTTTCCTATGTGCTCGGCTAGTATTTATTTCAGCAGCGTGGGGAAGGAATCATTGATTCAAGGAGCTGACATTGCCATTTGAAACCTTTTAAGTCTTGAGTTTCTTGAGTTGACAAGTCAGCACATGGTCATCAAAAGTATCAAAGTAGCTGAGAAACCTCAATTCTATCCATTTTCCTATGATCTGTCATTGTAAATGTGAATTCAGCCTTTTTAACCTCAATATTGGACAAAAAGTTTACCTAGGAGGCTATGGAAAGCATTACATTAAAAAAAAAGGAAAAAAAAAAACCCTCTTTCATGCAAGGAACTTGACTGATATTAAGAAAAAAAAAATCCTTCCATGACAATTATTGCTATGAGTGGAATTCCCTCTTGAGTAACCACATCAAAGAGTTGCAAAAAGCCCAGCCCTTCTACGGGGAAGACTCTCCTACAAGCAGTGATCTCTGCAAGTGGGTAACAAACCAAAACAGTTTTCTTTCTTCTTGTCAGTGGCAGTTTGCACCCAATTTGTACAAATAATAATAAAAGAACATGCACAGTTCAGGGTAACTGGGGGAATTGGGCTCCACAAGTATATGGTTCTCCCCCCGCCTCGACTTGAAGGATCAAGGAAAAAGGGACTCTTTGGCAGGGAAGCAATCTTGTACAGAAGCTACCCAGCACTAACAGAGGAGTGATACCACTGAGGCCATTTAAACTTTTTTTTATGATGATGATTTTTGGAAAAATCTAAGACACCAAATGCATTATAAAGTCTGATAACTGCCATTCTTTTTAACCTTGTATGGATGAAAAGTGAAGAAGTCGTATAAGTTGAAAATATCACTCAGTGATGATCACTCCTTCCTCCTCCAACCCTTTTATTACAACTTGCTCATACCCTGCAGCACCTGTCTTTGAACCCTTGGCCTGTGTAAAATATTCCAGAGTGCAAAGCACAATGACTTCATTCTAGCTATAAACACAAGGAAGAGACATATCAATAACAAAGGGCCATGTTAGTGCCATGACATGGATTCCCATCTCCAGGGGAGGCGAGTGATGGCTCAGTAACAGACTTCAGACAATGCTTATGCACAATCTGAAGCTTCATAGTCTTGTTGCTGTCCATGGAGATGAAGTCCAATCTCTAGCAGCAGCAAATTCCTTGATAAGCTCCCCTTGTATCACTTATATCCCCTTGTATTGGTGGGAGTGTAGGTGTCACTTCCACCAGAATCAGACTCCCATGGTGACCAGCTTGAAGCTCCTGCAGCGTCCTGTCCAGTATGAATGGGCTTGGCAGAGTCCAGTGTCTTTAGCTGCTACCAAGCACCCTCTCCAGAAACTCTCAAACCATATCACTGTTATCAAATCTCATAATCCACATGGAAGAAGCCTACAGTCTTGGTCCCTCTCTGTGCCTACAGAAGAGCAGTGATGATGCCCAAGTAGCGATGATGCCAAGTCCTGCAACATAAGCTAATTTCTTTGGTTTCAGTTTGATAGACTGCTGAGTTAATGACCAGCTCCTGCCCACAACTCCACATCTCACCCTTGCAGGAGGCCTGTGCTGACCTGTTTGTGAACCCCATCCCAACCCCACACTGGAGACTTTTGATAGACAGTAGAACATGTTGGGAAGCAGATGAGGACAAAGATCCTTCCCTGGAAATTCCCAGCATCTGGATTTCTGTTACCACCAATAAACACAGCTGTTTGCTCCTGAGATGACTATTTATAGTAACTTTTCAGAGGAGGACAAGCCATTTCGGATGGCAGATATGCACACTCTCCAGCTCTCTGGCTGCACACTGCAGGAGGCAGCACAATCGATGCAATGTTCCTTATCCTTAAAAAATAAAGTAAAAGCAACGCTCAGCAACAAAGATTCAGATGGTACAAAATTCATCCAAAAACATCAGCAGCACAGAAACTGGAAGCTGAAAAAGACTTGTGGCTCTCCATACATGTCTCTGTCCCTCTGGCAGGACAAAGGGAGGAAGACCCAAACCTTTCCTTCCAACTTCCTTGTTTTTCAGGTCTAGGATGAGTGGGAGATGTCCATTCAGCTCCACCTGTTGAGTTGCTGTTCGTTAATAAGCATAAAATAGGCTCTTCCTGATTGAAGACTATTGGTACAGATGTTGAACTCTCTACAGATCCGTTATTTTCAGGATGCAAAATTATTTTTAAAAGCACTGACTCAGGTGCTGGCCCCATCTTGTAAATATGCGCTCAGATACAAGCAAGCCTGACTGCATATAAAAGGAAATCCTGTGTTTATCAGATAGACAGATACAACCCAAGTTAAGAAAAAATAAACTTCCCTTTCTGCAGTATAGATCAAAAGTACCGCACTTTCATTCTAGAAAACAATGCACAGATTTTTATTTATTTTACACTGCTGCATGACTGCTTGACTGTGTGTATAAATTATCAAATGCTTTCCACTGTGACCTAACACTGTGAATACCTGCAAAGCAGAATAGACAACAACAACAAAAACACCTCATGGTTGTCAGTTGTTATTTTTATTGTATGTTACAACATACAAATATGTTCTAAGGGTCTTTTTATTATTTCTGTTAGGAAAGAAACACACAGAAGAGTGAGATGAAAACTGCTGGCTGGGATGTCCTGACCTGGACAGGAGGTCTCGCATCGCTGATGCCGCAGCCTCCAGAAGCTGCAATGCCATTGCCCAACACATGCATCGATGCCCACTATGGGCAGACAGTGCAGCACGGTTCACCAAGTTGCATATGGACCCAAAAAGCATGCAAAAAAAACCAGGAGCTTCGGTCAAACAACTATAAACTCAGGGAGATATATCCATCCATCCATCTATCCATCCATCCATCCATACATACATACATACATATATACTAACATATATATGTACTATTCACAGATAAATAAACTCTTTCAAAACAAAATCATCCTTCTGTTTCCAAAATATTTTACAAAATTAATATAACTAATCAGTCATCATTATCACCTGAAATAACAATGTATTGATTTGATTACAAAGTATATAATATAGTAACCTTGGGGCAATCTACAGTAAAAGCATTTAAAAACATGTAAGAAGTTAGGCAAAATAAAAGTCTGGCCTATTACAAACTCTCTCAGAATGAAATTGGAAACAAAAAAGTAAATTCCTAAAATCTTTCTACAGTAGCTCATAGAAGAGGTTTTTATCGGAATTAGTCTGAAGATAATCTGCAAGTAAACATGTTCACTAATATTTACAGAGGCTGCAATTTAGTAAAGTAAATATGATCGTGCTTGTATCTGGCTGACTTCCTTGGCTGCCTGGAAAGCAGTGAACACGCGGCACATCTAGCACTAGTGCCCTTCTCTTTCTGGTTAGGACTTTGCATCTTTACCCTCAGCACACCCATGTCTGCCCAGTCAAAATCTGCAGCCTCTCCTGCTCTCTCTCCTCCGCACCTTGCCCTAAATCCACACCAATGATAAATCAACTGCAGTGATTAATAAACCTTTGTCCAGGAGAAGAAAGACTCTAACAGCTTAATGAGCTGGTAATACATATTTAAATCAATAGTGTTCAGAAGATGTGTCTATTCTAGTCCTTCCTCTAAAAATAATTGAGACTGCAGGAGAACTGATGATTAACATTTTGATAACAATCTAGTCAGTCTTCTGCTAAAATACTGTTTTCTTGAACTAAAACTAGCATTTGCTATCTCATCCAAGCATGCCACTTAAAAATTGGCAAGCAGAAATTCATATTGTTTAGATCAGAGTTTTTAAAAAGGAGAGAAAATAAAGTTCATGTTAACTTGACTGAATAATCTTGTGCCTGTTTCTGTATTACTGGAAAGACTTCCTAATCATAGCCTATGAAGCAGCCTCTTCCCATAATTTTGCATACAGAAAGGCACTCGCTAACTATATACGGCATTAATTTCCCCTGTCTTGTAAATCATATTCCAGCTGACAGCCAGGAAGAGGGACGAATCACCACTAACACAAATCACTAAGGTATCTGACAGCAGATGCAGCTGCATGTCACGGACAGGATGCCTTTGTCCCACCATCTCCATGAGCACACAGGGAATCCTGCAGTGTCCCTCTTATGTTATGGTATTACCATGGCAAAAGAAAACACTCATATCTTTTTTTTTTTTTTTTTTTTAATTAACGAAGCTCACAGTCCTCTAGAATCAGCTAAACTTTCTCCCCTACAAAACAGGACAGGATCAAGATCTCCTGGAGGAGTAACATTTCCACCAGGACACATGTTCTCCATCAACACTCACCACTTGGGAAATCCAGCAGAACCAGAACCATTGTGTGGAAAATCCAAACTGCATCGATGTAGTGAGCAACCAAATTTCAGAAGGGGCCAACTCATGCCTCAAAAGTGCTGGAAAGCCATGGGGAGACAAGCTGATCATGCTCCATGGCACTGCTTAGCCCACAACTCGCCTATGGAGGTAGACAGCCAAGCCAAGCCCAGCACCACGCGTCCAGCTGGACTCCAGGCACAGCCTCGTGAGCAGCTCAGGGCAGGATTTTTCCTCCAAATCATTTCCCAGATGGATCAGTTCCTCCATCTGTTTCAGCTGCACCATGCAGAACAGCTGGGGAAGAGGTAAAGGCCACGCCAGCCTGGTGGTGAAGCCACCAAACATTGTGCATCATCCGCATGAAAACAGGACCTCAGTTGACAGTTAAGCACACCATATATTCCTTGGATGGAATTACACTAGAAAGAGAATGCTCTTCATTCCAGATGTTTCACATTTTTTTCCCTGCTTTTAAAAACAAAACGCCTTTCTTTCTGATACCAAATGCGATATTCCCTCCTTTTGTCCTTCCTCTGCACTAAGAGATGTATCGTGTACATTTTCAAATTAATGTTTGTTCTTTTTAACTGAATAAAAAGGATCAAATTACATGCAAGGAAAATTAAATTATCAGGCACATACAGTGTGTTTTTTTTTTTTTTAACAAAGCTACTCAAACAAAATTTGAAGCTTCTTCATCAATTCTCTATCAGCACAAAGCAAAACTTCCCACAAAGAGGAGGCAAGGAGCTTAGCATTACTGCTGAGGAACACGACACAGCCACATGAGTCAAGCCAGCACATTAGCAATGGGGACGGGGAGCAGCGGGGTCAGGATAACTTGGTGGCTCCCGGATGGCCCTGCTTTTCCCAATGTTGCTTCCCAGCTGCTGCCATGCAGCTGCTGTAGGACCTGGGGCAAGGCCAAGGTCACGGACCTTTCTTAAATCCCCTAGTTTATCTTAGTCCGGACTTGCCTTGGGTCCTTCCAATGACAGCTTGTCCCAGACTGGGAAAACCTGTTGCAAAACATCAGGTTTTCACAAGATCACGTTGGAAGAGCAAGCCAAAATTCAGCTCCATACATAGCGAGTGACTGCTGGGAAGCCAAAACCAAGGGCACCTTGGACAGCTTTGGATGCAGGAGTCCCTGAAAAGTCCCTGAACGTTGAATGAAGTCGGGGGAGCAGAGGTCAGCAATTACAGTGCTAGAATAAACTATCATTTATAAGGGGCCTTTTTGAACGTAACGAGGAATAATCTATGACTTCAGGAAGAAGTGATTTGCCAGCTACTGATTTTAAAAGTGGGTTATTTAAGTGCAGGAGGAAAACGGCTTTTTTTTTTTTCTGAAGCTTTAGCCATGCTTCTTTACAGAGAAAGCTTGAAATGATGATCAAAATAGTTGTTCATCAATAGAGAACAAAATATTAGAGAGGAGATTCTAAATACAACAGCATAAAACTTGAGAATCAACCAGACACATTTTCCCAGCTGAAACATTAATTGGGTTTTTAACATAAAACTAAGAGTCAGTTTATTAAATAAGTAATGATAAAAGACCTTCCTAGAGTGCATAATCTCCCCCTAGAGTGCATAATCTTTCTCCAACATAACTAAAATACTGTAGTTTATGCTTGTGACTGAATGGGCACCGCTTGGTCTGGAAGAGCTCCTACTGCACGCAGAGCATCTCCCCCTGCCCTGGGAGCACAGAGGAAGCTGCATCCAGCAGCACTATCGTGTCCCACCCGTCGAGCACCAAGGCAGCCACAGGAGCTGGCCCAAGCTGATAAGATGGGGAGCAAGGAGCGGTGCGAGCGGTCACAGCATCGACACGGTGCTCACTGCCCAGGCTACAGCAGTAGTTACCAGCCAGGTGAAACGACTCTTCTGCATTCGTAAAACATAACAGGCATAAGGAGGACACCTGAAAATCATGGTATTCCTTAAAAAAGATGAATTATGAATTTATCTCACTCATCCCCCCAGCCCTCCCCTTCTCCTGCAACCACATCTTTAATTGTTGGGATTTGAAATACTCCTCATTATATTTTTTACACTACCCTTTAGTAGGCTTGTTAACTTCATGGACCGAAGCACATTTTTTAGCCTTCTGCAAGACAGTAAAAAAAAAAAACCCTCAAGATCAAACACTTACATACATGGAACATTACTCCTATTTAGATGACATTATGACAAACTTCAAAGATTGGCCAGCAAAACTATGGTACCAGATGAAAAATAAATCAGAGATAAAAAGCAAAACGAACTCAAGTCTATTGCCTATGCACACCATGCACTGCTGAGCAGAACAACACTCCCCTCTATGCAAATCTGGCAATTAAAACGCTAAGGGCAAGATTTTCTTCTGCCCAAGACAAAGCCTGTGTCCAGATCAACCCTCTGATGCTCACTATGGAAATAAATGCATATGGACACAGGGCTCCATTTGTTTCCTCTTCTAAAACCTAGTGTTTAATCTTCACACAGCCGAACGTCTCTTCAGCAAGGAAACGCAGCAGTGGAAAATGACTCCAAAAAACATACAGACAGCGTGGGGAGAGAAAGGGATCTCATAAAAAGTAATGATTCGGTGCCTCTTGGAGAGAATTTTTATAAGCAGAGCACCTGAAAAGACCAGACAACAGATTAAGGCTATTCCCTCTGCTTGAAAAAATTCAGCGAAAGTGAGGGCAGTCAATAACCGTTCTCCTGGGCAGTGAAATAGGCTCTGCAAATTCAGTTCCAGGAGGAAGCATCAGGGAAGCATGAGGGCAGGCAGTCCATCGCTCACTTCATTCATGCTCGCTGAAACATCTTCCTCACCTGCCCATCTTACTCCCTGCTGATACCTCCAGCACCTTCCGGGGACGTTCCGCATGTAGATCGGTTGCTGAAGTTATGCTCTTTCCTTCAGGGAAAGCCGCAAGTCACGTTTGGTTTTTATAGGTTCTTTCTTTTTCATGCAAATGTTATTCTCGGATTGCATTTAAAGGAAGCTGGCAATAAGCCTTGCACCTGGAGTGCAAGATGACTGGTTTGCAAAGAAACTGCCCAAGACTTGCATGCATTTAGTTGTGTATTCAGTCCTCAGAACTACTGAAAAAAAATCCTAAATGATAAACTCTAATAATTGTTAAAAAAAAAAAAAAGAAAACACAAAGAACCTGGATCTGCCACAATATCTCAACAGTCTAAGGGAGCCATTTACTTTGACAGAACCTGAATTCCCCAAGCGGTTCTACAGTGGTAATGGAGACAGAGGAGCCAATAAATTACAACCTTGTGTGTAATGCGACTACCATTATAAACCGCTCTTAGCCTCCTGTTTTATCCCCCGGGGTGGCCTCATTCTAACAGCTTCTGAATTTCCTTGCCTTTGCTCTTCCAGCGCGCTCTTTCAGCTTGCAAGCCCTTTTATATCGCCTGCAACAATACTTCACATTTACATAGCATCTTTAATGCGAATATCCTCAAACAGTTCAGTTTGCACAGTTCAGAAACGGGCTTTTATTTTATTTATTTATTTTTCTTTTTTGCAGGCCAAAATAGAAGCACTGAGACACAAACCTCTTTATCAGAGGTCACACCTCTGACCACCGCTGTATGTAAATAGAATCCTGAATATCTTTTCAAGCATATGTTAGTAGGTAAACAACGCTTCCAGACCTCTAATGATAAAGAGGTCTATGCTATACCACGTATCTTCAAATATCTATATTATTTTTGAAAGATTTCAGAGAAAAAGAACGCTCTTGGCTTGGCCAACCTCTCACCCCCACACACACTTCCACCAATCAATCCCCAGTCCCTTTTGATCGCAGTTTCAGCACTCTGGATAGACTGTCACTAAGTCTCCACGAAGCTGTTGCAACGTAATTCCTGAAGATCAGAGAAAGAAATATGCATATCCCTAGAGTTCTGCCAAAGTATTTGACAACATTCACTGATTTGAGAAAATATCAACTCTGCAACAGAGACTTCCCCTAAGTGTAAGATGCAGAAGACAAAACTCAAACATGACACCGACGTGGAAGCTGGTTCTGCTCTTTCTTATAAGGTTAATTGAAATTCTCACAGAAACTTATCTCTGCTGTGTTTCTCTCACAGCAGTCTGAGGATCTTCTGCGTGGGAGTGAAGACTGAGGGAAGTGACCTGACCTTGGCTCCGTGCCATTAAATTTCTCCTGTTTGCAGCTGATGTCCCAACCAAAAAATTAACCATAAAGGTATATCCCATTTTATACACTGCATTTACCAAAATGAAAGGTATTAATTAGCAAAACAGCGTATTTTGCATTTAACTCCCCTCCCTGGCTGCAAATCTACAGTAATATCCAAAATTTTTTTAAAAAGCATCATTTTATCTCTCTCCAGGAAAATCAGGCTATCAAAGACTAATAGAAGATTGAAAGGTTTATGATTTGGCACTAGCATTCAAAAAAAGCCCATTCTAAGCAGGTTTGTACCATGTACTGCTCAGTGCAGCATTTCCACGGCAGCTCAGCCCCATCAGCAGCTCCAAGGAGGATTATTCTCCCCTGATGTTTTATTTTATTTTATTTTTAAAGCAGATTAGTTCAGACTTTTTTGTCCATTGTGATGAACCTTGTAAGGATCAAGCACCCTGCACTGCTTTCTATGAAAAAACTGTGAGGTCGGTCCAGAGGCTAAACCAGCACTTCCACAGACCCACTGCCCAGAACCACCCATGAGTCCCTGCCAAGGGAAAAAAGTAGCTGTTAACCCTGACAGCTAAAACGTGACTCTAAGGTCATGCACAATACTGCTTGCTGTCAAATGCAGATGGGTAACTGCCCTCACTGAGAAAAACAGCAGAGCTGAGGATGCTCCCTGAAGTGTTGGTCAATCAAAGTCAGGAAAAGAGCAGAATATTTGTTTTTCTATTATAACATGTCTTCCAGTAATGGCTAGGCAAAACACTTTCTTAAAAATCTTTCAAATTATCTTTAAATAATTAAAATTCCCTCCTCTAAAAACTTGTATTAGCACATAACATTACACTAAGTTTAGCCTTCCCATCAAGCCTTTCCTAGAACAAGGACTCAAGCTTTCTCTGTAATATCCCATTTTAACTGGGATTCAGGAGTCCATCCTCTTGCTGGATGTTTGCAAGACCCTAATGCTGCAACAAGGGTCCTCCTGCAGGTGCACTAAGTCAGTCCCCCCCACAGACCTGACCACCCTTAAGGGAAGCCGGACCAGAAGGACATCACACACTGAAGACCTTAACGAACGTGAAATCCTCTTTCTGTGATGCTGAAACTCTGATGACAGAAAAGTTGCCTGCTGTGACGAAGCAGCAAGGCAAAGTTCCACTGAGATGCATGTCCCCAAAACACACGAGCAAAAAAGGCACAGGACAGTAGCCCATTGCCTTCCATCACCTTTAAACTCTGAAAATCATTATTAAATATCTGAATATCTATGTAGTCTAGTGGCTAGGTTATAACAGACCTACCCTTCCAGAAATATTACTGAGCATATTTCACTTCAGACTCCAAAATTGAGTTTTATGGAACAATGTATGGTATTTGCCATCATTTCCTGTAGGCAAAACTTCAAAACGCCTGCACAGGTCCATTCATTTTTCTCGAAAAAAAAACAGGGTGAGGGATGAGGAAATGAACTAATTGAAACATCTATCGCAGCGACATAACTTTGCAGGAGATCTCAGCACTGACCTTTGCAAGCCAACAGCCAGCACACTAAACTGCAGCTCAAGCAGATTTCACTAAAGATCAAGGTAATTAAATTCATCTCCTCTGCATACATGGCAGGGGAGATAAGATAAAGTTCTGTCTTCAGAGCCACTCCATCCCAAAGTCTCCTTAAAGACCTTCAGTAGCCAATTTCACGCTATCACCTTATGGAAGGGAGCACATCAGGGGGAAGTGATGTTGCTCCGGGACAAGTCACCGAAACCCCGATGATCACGGATGCTCAAGGGTGCGAGCCCGGGCGCTTCTCCCAAAAACGCACCGCGGCACCAGCTGCCAACACTCCGCGCGACCCAGAACCGGCACCGCGCGCCTCGGGACGGCACCGGCACCGCGCGCCCCGCGCACGGGACCCGCACTGCGCTCCTCAGGACCAGGACCGGCACCGGCACCGGCACCGCGCGCCTCGGGACGGCACCGGCACCGCGCGCCCCGCGCACGGGACCCGCAC